>CANNZV010004017.1:23-49090 GCA_947561585.1 Caprella mutica
TGTAGGTCATAAGCCCCCCCCCCCCCCTGGTCAAGAGCCCCCCCCCCCCGGTCATGAGCCCCCCTAGGTCATAAGCCCCCACAGTCACGAGCCCCAGGTCATTAAACAATCATGAAGTGTGCAGTACAACAAACTACATTAGCAACTCTCAGTTATTTCTATCTAAGTAGTTCTTCATTTGTTTAACTAGGTAAACAAGGATTAAAAAAACAGGGAGGGGGGGGGGGGCTCGTGACCGGGGGGCTCATGACCGGGGGGGGGGGGCTCATGACCGGGGGGGGGGGGGCTCATGACCGGGGGGGGGGGCTCGTGACCGGGGGGGGGGGGGGCTCTTGACCGAGGGGGCTCTTGACCCTACCCCGATCCAACCATTCACAACACTAAATTTATTCAATACTGTTTAAAAATAGAACTAATTGATGCAATTAAAACCTCAATGATAACTGCAACAATTAAAACAACAGTTAAATAATTATTATTATACCTAGTTACATGCATTTTTTATTTACACGACCGAAGATGTGGAATCGTTCAATAACTAGTAGGGTAAGTTACGTATTATTGGTCAGTTTCACATCTCCGGTCATAGAAGAAAAAACGATTTACTAATAATAATACCTAATTATTATATACCTAATAAAAAAACTAATAGGCTAGTACTACAATAAATAACACCCCACCTACCTAGTGATGGATAATAGTGGTGAAATATATTAACAAGTCATTGTAGCCTGTAGGTATCTCAGTAGACGAGACTCAATAAAATTAAACTTTTTTTGTAGTTTGATATGATTCATGAGGAAAATCTTATTAGCTTATAAAAGTAGCCTAAATGCATAAGTACCTATGAATATAATTATATACCTAGGTAGCTATAGGTTGGATTGTTTTTCGATGTAGGTAGCTATTTACTGTAATTTACCTAGCCTATTAGGCTATTACACATTTTAAAATGATAGAAACTTCTAGTCTAGAATATTTGAAATATTTAGGATTGCCTATAATAAAAATAATAAGGTAACTAGTAGGCTAGTTAGGTACTAACTAATAATCTAGATAATAGATATCTCAGCTTGGCTATGCTATTTTAGCCTATTTATTTAGTATAGGTACCTACCTAATTATATTTTACTAAAATGTTGATACAGTAAAAGTCTCTTTGTTTAATAAACTATTTGATTTTTAGATTTGATACAGTAATAGAATATTCACCAACAGGTACGTAGATATTTTATATGTTAGGTATATTCGAAATTACATAGTAACTAGGCGTCCTAGCTAGGTAAGGTACCACCGTATCTAGTTATTTATGGTTCTAAGTTCTAACTTAGGTATAACATTTTGCAATGAATAAATTTATTTCAATAAGAAAAGATGTCAGTTAACATTCGTAACATGCTCTAATGGCTTAATTAATAATGTAACAATATTCGATTTCACCACAGTTCAGGTTATTTTCACTCTAACTAGGGAATGAAGTGAAGAGAGCACATTTATGCTGCACCTCATCGCACTGTCCTCACTGCACTACTGAATTTGAGTTATTCAACAGTAGTTTTGGCAGATTGTACAGAGAATACATTATAAAATTATATGAAATACAGGTTAAATTCAATGATAGCATTCTTCAACATAGAGGTACTTTATCATTCGCACTGTATTATATATTCACGATGCCGCGCTTTAATGACGTCGAAGTTTCGTTGTCTTCACTTCAAAACGTGATGACACTCGACGTATGTTTACTATCTTCGCGTTAAATTTGGTAATAAAATACTAGTATAGGCCTATTACAAAATGTGAGTAAATATTCTATAATTAAAACCTCCAAATTTTGTTTTGATGATGATGACGTCATTAGAACATCATTGAGTGTCACAGCGAATCCCTATATAGAGTGAGACGACAGAGAAAATTCATTAGAGTAAGATGCACAGTGAAGAATTAGCACGCCACCCTAAAGTGCCACACCCTCTACACATGAATTCACAAACTCCTCTCTAGACATATTCAATTATTATTACAGAGAGTTATTCGCATAACTCGAGTATTAATATTTCATTACTCTAAATATATGAAGATTTTAATTAATGAATGTTCATAAGATTCAGTTTGGGAAGAAAATTTGGATCTTTCCCATTTGACAACCCCCACCAAATTTAATTTAAATTATTTTTTTTAGTAAATTTTTGTCAACAGAATCCGAAAATAATAACCGATTTTTGTAGAAACTAATACTTTTAGAGATATGAGGGTTTAAAGTTATTTATTTCCCATGTATTACTGAAGGATTGAGAACTTTGAAAAACTCGTGTTATTATTGAAATTACTCAAACATTATAGATTTTTTACATGAAACTGTAATGTAGTTTGTTGTATCCGCTATTTTGTTGTACTGCACACTTCATGATTGATTAATGACCTGGCATTACGGAAAACATATATCGAATATTCCCAGTTTCCGTGATATCTTCCATTTATTACTTCAATACTGATATATGTGTACACCCACCTGCAAGGTCATTAAACAATTATGAATTGTGAAGTACAACAAACTAGCGGATACAACGAACTACATTACGACTATCTTTGACCAAAATTGGCCAAAAACGTGAATACACGAGTTTTTTCAAAGTTCTCAATCCTTCAGTAATACATAGGGAATAAATTACTTCAAACCCTCATATATCTAAAAGCATTAGTTTCTACAAAAAGTGGTTATGGTTTTCGGAATCTATGAAGAAAAGTGCATATGAAAAAACTAATTTAAGATATATTTGGCGGGGGTCGTCATATGGGAAAGACCCGAAAATTTGACACTGAAATTGAATACAGTTCCTTTTCAGCCAATTGCATCTGAAATATTTTGTATGTTTATATTTTGGGTGGCAGTATTATAAAATTATGTTTTCATTTACAATGTAGCCCTTTCGAGTTTTGTTTTCGTCTTAGTTTGTGTTATCTAATACATTTCAGAATTTTTAAAGAATAAATAAAACTAAATAAAAAAAAACATTCGTGTCACAATAGTCGTAGCCAATACAAATGGACAAAAACAATAATTCGTTTATAAAAAATCATGTTATTTCCTTTTCGAAAAAAATGGTGTGAAACAGTATTTTGAATTCATTTCTATATTCTCTTTTACCATAAGTCATTAAAACTCAAATCCAGGCTACAAAAAGTATATTTAAATATACAATTAGTTCAGGCAATCAATTTTAACAAAATTTTAAAACCTCATAAATATGAACAAAAATGATAACTTTTATACATAAATAATTAAAAAAAATACATCATATTTAAATCCCTGACTTTTTCTCTTTTATATTGAAAATAACAATTTGCCACTTAAAATCTAATTAACTTTACTTCTTTGAAGAAATTACTTCATTTTCATTTGTTTTTATAGATCAATTATTATAATTTTTAACTGTTTTTATCCTGTTGTTTTTATCCCTTTCTCCTAGCTGTTGTACCATGTTTTTTCCCTGTTTACCATCCTTTTCTTCTTTTGTATCATTTTATTCCTGTTGTTTTACCATCAAATTCTTCTCCGGTTTACCATATTTTTTAATCATAACAAAATATGACACTGTTATTTTCTTATTTAATCATTTCATTCATTTTCCTGTTCCCCTATATACACACGCCTAACAGTCTCCTGTTTAATCCTTCTGCTCCTGTTGCGGTGTTTGTTTCTGTTGAGTGTCACTGAGGGGTGTGCTGTCCGTGACTTCGAACCTGTTCCTCTTCTTGTACACGGACACACACATGAACACCAACACAGTGATGAGCAGCGCTGCAACAACCACCACTAGGATGATTGTGGTGTTGCGGGTGGAGGTGTCCATGGAGGGGGAGGTGGAGCTAGAGTTGCCTGTGAAAAGAGAAGTGGTCTATGTGAGAAATAGTAAAGAAAAGTGATCTATGTGACAAAAGAGAAGTGTTCTATGTGAGAAATGGTAAAGAAACGTGATCTATGTGACAAAAGAGAAGTGGTCTATGTGAAAAATGGTAAAGAGAAGTGATCTAAGTTAGAAAAGATAAATGATTAAATACGATGGAATTCTTCGTGTGGTAATTATTGCAGGAGAATGTATGCAGATATTCTCATGCAACTTTATAATAAAAACTAAACTATTGAGCGAAAATTCAAATGAAAATGAGCAAAACTGCCAATGGATGAGTTGCGTGCAGCGGTTGAAGCAACTCAGACAGATTGGAGGCCGTAATTCAAATAAAAGAAGGATGCTTTGAATAAACTTCTTTACATGTCTTCTCAGTGTTCTCTGAAATGCTTATAGAAAATTTAGGTCTCGGAATATTCGGTCTTCAAATTTCAGTCTCGGAAATTTCGGTCTCAGAATTATAAATGATCCCTCAACATAAATGACTGTTGTGTAGTTTTTCTGTATCCGCTAGTTTGTAGTACTGCACACTTCATAATTGTTCAAAATCCTGGCAGGGGCTTCGGGGGGGTGGACTGCCCCCTTATGCATCTAATTCATAAGTATTTTTTTATACCTCAGACCGAATATTCCGCTCAAATCTCATGTTAAATATATGTCAAAACATGTCAAAATTACTACGTATGATTTTATAGCGATTAATGATGTTATCCGCTTTTAATAAATAAACTACACATTTTAGTGCTCATAATTTCAACTTTTTCTATTTTTGTTATTTAATAACACCATTATAAACTAAAATGTAAAACAAGAGAAATAATAAAAACTGCCATTATAAACTAAGACCGAGTTTTCTGAGACCGAAATTTCCGGCCACCCTTTGAAATGCATCTAAGCCCTTTCATGTCATTTTACCTATTTAAATGTTTTCTCTGACATAATCTGTTTGTCTCAGATCTTTTATGTCACCCTGTATTATTGTACTCCTTTCTAATAATAGGCAAATTCTTTTAAATAAGTGTCTTAGATCCATACCGTGTTGAGCATCATGATGATCATGGTGGTCATCATCGTGGTGATCATGGTGGTCATCATCGTGGTGATCATAGTGATTGCCGTCACCACGTGCTGGTAGGAATGGTGAGGGTGTGGGGAGGGGTGGGATGTGCTGGGCAACGTATTCTGAAATTTAGATGTACGTTAGTTACATAATAAATTTGATTATTATGCAATTTTTCTATATGCTCCCTAGAAAATGATGTAAAGAAAAATATATTAGGATGCAATCAAACATTCTACATTAGAATGCTAATAATTGAAGTATTTACCTGCACAAGGATACCGTACTACGAAGATGTCTCCTTGGCCGTCACGCGCATTTTCACCGCTGGTAACCAACCACTCTGCGTTCTCGCGGTCTTCTTTCGGAATGGAGTACATGGACATCACGTTCACTTTTTCGTTCACCCCAATAGTGATCTGTAAAAGGGTGAAATTAGAGAGGGGGTTGCAACAATACCGCTAAATGGTGTCTGTAATCTTATTCATATAAAAAAGGGTAAGGATTTCTCATAAAAAACGAAGAAGATGAGAAGTGGTTGTTGTCAACATAGAGTTGAAAATATCTGCCCCCTATCTTTTTGCCTACTCTTAGTACCCTGATTTAAATCTGTTATATCTTCAACTCTGAAATTAATGTAGTAACCATATTAAATAACGTATTACCTAACTTGATACCTACCCTATTACCTAAATTGATACATATCCTGTAACCTTACATATTACCTAACTTTTTTCCTACCCTATTATTAAACTTGCTACCTACCCTATTATATAACGTTACTACGGATCTAAGAAAATTCGATCACGGAATTTTCGGAATCGAAACTATAGGTCTGGGGTAGCTATATGTATAAATAAAAAAGTATCGGTTAGATGTAACGTGAGTCGTGCTGCGCTTCTCGATTTCATAATAAATAAACTGAAGGGATTGCACCTTTGGCAGGCATGCTTCAGTCAGTTGGCAAAGTATTTTTCATTTACCGAAAGTTCCGAGACCAAAATTTCCGGCCACCCTAACTTGTTACATACTCTATGAGAGAAAATATGAAAATGTACATATCCACAAAGGTATTACCTAACTTGTTAACTCACCCCATTGTCACTGAACTGGCTGTAGATGTAGTTCCACGATCTGGATCCCATGAGACTGCTCCCCTTTACGGATTTCTCATCCTCCACCTCACACATATCAATTGTAGCGTTGGGGAGGCACCGAAACAGCTCCACAAAGGTTTCGGAAATACGGGCCTGAATAGAGCAGATATTGTTTAAATTAAATATTTTCATTTATAGATAAATCTTTTTAATAACACATAGAATTTTTATTAACTCGGTGTATGAATAGTTAGTAAAATGATAATGTTAAAAGGTTAAATTTTATAAGATGACTCAGAAGGAGCTTAAAGATCCCCTACTCCCTATATTTTTTATTTCTCTATTCATTAGAACTATGGTTACTGATTATAAAATTGCAAATCATTTCAAATTTGGTTCCATATTTTTATCATATTACCTATGTAATTATAGTAATTCCCCTGCTATTTTCTTCTATCATCTGAATTTCAAGCGAAGAAAAAGATCAGAATACCCTTGAATAATTAGGTACCTAAAAGTGTAGCCATGTGTACCTAATTACCATTTAATTTATGATAACACGTGATAAAGTTCGTATTTTGTTCTTGTTCTTCTATAGAATTTATTCAATCTAATAGAAATATTGGACAGTGATGGTTGACCGATACTGTGTCTTAAATAACTAATTGCGAAGCTAATACTTGATCAATTTCCTTTCTGTTAACTATGATATTTTATATAACCTTAGTTCTACACATTTAAAGCATTTCTAGATTTTTTTTAATATAGAGTGCAGGACCTTTGAATCAGGTTCCAATTACTGACGTCAAAAATAAAATAAATGAATGGGACATCGAAAATAATTTTAACCAAGAAAGTGTTCACTACTCTGTACGCACTAAGATGCACCACAGAAGCAGAAAAGCTGTTTTTTGTTGAAAACTGAAGGGTTTTCATATTCCTGGTCTTTACCTGATATTCTGTCTTCGGCATCCTGATCTTGAGATTGATAGAGTTTTTCAAATCCATGGGGTAGACTGCCATCATACTCTTGTCTTCCATAGGCTTGGGATCCACTTGGAAAGATTTGCCAGTTTTCGACATGGAAGTAACAATGTCGCCATGGTGGGATTCACATCCTTGGAAAGCTGTAAGAATGGATAAATTTAATTTAGAAAGAAATTGCGCGGTAAGAACACTTAGGGCTGCTGCTCCAAAAAAAAAATATATATATATATATATATATATGATTAAAGGAAGCAGTTAATACGACCATTGAATGATAGTAAATATGCTTTGCTGCTCAAAATGAACAAATAACAATATATTTGTCGTATACATACAGATTATTTCCTATTTTGAACTGAATTTCAATTTTACTGATTCTAAAAATCAAGTTTTTTTATTTTCATGGTTCTATTTTACTAAATGAAGAATGATTTTAGATTGTTAAAGAGTTATTGTAATTATCCTTAAGAACACTTACGGTTCTCGTGCAATGCTTTCCCCAATTGTAACGGACTGAATGTGTTGGTAGGCTCGGCCCTATTCAGCGGGAAATTATTGCCCATAGCCTCCTTAGCCGAGGGATTCATGCGACTCCTATGAACATTCATGCCAGGGAACCTGCTCACGGGACCTCCATTAATATTTGCATTTTGAGGCTGTGAAGGTCCCCACACAGGCCTGTTTCCACCCATCCAGTTCCCACTAACATCAGCGCTCCTGTCATCGTGGTGCACGAACTCGCCTCCTGGTGTTCTTGGGTTTCCCGGGTGAGCAGATATGATGGAGAGGGTTGAACAGAGGAGGAGGGCGGGTAGTAAAGTCATGTTTGGTAACAAGAGTGTCCTACAAGCTCCTTGACTATGCTAACAGTGATAACTGACGGTGAGTGTTTAGTGGCACAGTACTTAAGATTGGAAAGATGAAGGAAAAGGTGTCATCTTTGAGACCTAGCCTTCCGGATATCCTGTCAACACCATCACCTTCAAAACTCTTACCTACTTACCAAACTAATTAAATTTTATTTTTAAATAAAGTGTGTTCTTATTAGAATATCCTTAAATTTTCAATATTTCAATTTAAAAACAGCTATCCATAATTTTTCTTCTCCAAACTGTACCTAGGTACAGGTCATAATAGTTTGTACCTAATTTGTTATCGCTGATAGTACCTGTGTACGTCATATCCGTACACTTAGTTTTAGCAACCTATATTTACGAAATAGTTGTAGGTGATTTACTCATGCTACGGAAAAGTGAAAATTATATTAAGAAATAACAAAAGATTGCTTCATTTTACTGAAGCAAGTAAGGCGACACTTGTAGTTGTATATGACTAGAAGTTAAATAATTGGAATCTGTAAATCATATTATTATCATAAATCTCAATATATATATGACTACAATTACTTATCTAAATTAATTCATTGTATTTGGAAAAGGAAAACCAAGTTATAATCTATTCACTTGTAGTTAAATAAGACAATATCACATACGTCAACTGTAAAGGTTCCAATGGAATTTGAAGAAACAGTCAGATAGGAAAGTGAAAAGTGAATTCGAATGACTTTTTTTTTGCAGTTTACTAATTTATGTTTTATAAAAAATAAATTTAAATCATTGTAATGCTTGTAGATATTTATAATTAGTCTGAACACAAGACGACCAATTTGTAAGATTTAAGCCTTTATAAAGGGCCGTACACACGTAGGTTTTTTTTAAAGGTCACATCCAAGCAAATATTTTTATTGCTTTATTCAACGAGGCTAATGTTTCTTATCATTTTGCTGCAAACTGCATCGAATTTGGTAGCATATTTTTAATTTTATATGCTTTTAAAGATTTTTATAATCAAAACTCTACAAAACCTATTTTACTTCCGACTTACTAATTTAAGAAATTTTCAGCCTGAAGAAAAAGAATGTACACCATTTGTTTTGATTGTCAACTAGGTATTAGGTTTAATAAATCCATTTAATATTCGTGTAAAGGTATACAATTGAATGAACTTATAATAGAAACGTTTATATACTTTAGGAAACAATTAATATCTAAAATAAATTAAATAAAGGCTGAAAACGCATTGTTTGTTTATAAAATTCAAATTTGTAATCAAAACAAAGAGTGTACAATCTTCTTCTTGAGCATCAGATTAGTGAATCGCTCAATTGTTGCTCACAAAGTATTAGAAAACTTTAAAAACAAATTATAAAATATATACTGAACCGAATTGTATGCGGTTTGCAGAATAATGATCGTAGACCTTAGTTCTATAATATTATGTAACAAACTCATTTTTTTCACGGAGCCTGGAGAGGACCTTTAAGTCTTTCCATCAGACATTTTTGCTAAGTTGGAATCATGGATACCAACTGAAATAAATAATAAGTATATCAATTTTTCTTATATTCTTGTGGAAAAAGTAGGAGGAGCTTAGCTAAAACTGGTGGAAAGACTTAAAAAACCCTACGAGTGTACGGCACTTTAATTTGTGCCTTAAGCTGACATTTATGTCCACTATCAACTGATTCTTTTTTGAGATATTTTCCTTGTAGACTCTTTTAAATACAGGCATCCCCCGCTTTAAATACCAAATCATGACTCAGTTTAATTACCAAACGGAAACTAAAGCGAGGAAAAATAACAAAAAATTTACAATTGTCACTTTCTATGAGTTATAATGAAAGAAAATTTGTTATTAGAGTTAGAGTACTATATAAGCCTATTATCAAACAGTGTTTGTGACTGTGATGAAAGTTTAAAGGGGCAGTACAGTTATTTTTTGTTTTAATGAATATTTTACTGTCAAACGATTGCTTAGTAAGAATAAAGGATATCGTGTAAAAGGGCAATGTTTAATAAAATCTAATAATGGTAATACATCATTTTATATATAATTAATTTTTTACCAAATGCTAACGGTAGATGGCGCTACAATCAGAAGCGCCACTTGTAAACAAACCGAGTGAGATAAGTTTTCACCTAGATTCTAGCTCAAGTGAAGAGATGGTTTTTATTTTTAAAACTATGCCTTCTTGTCTACGAATTCACATAATCTTTTCACCATTTTTACGTAATCAAAGGTTGATTACTGCATACATAAATTTAATATGAAAACAACAAACATACTCACGTACATACTAATGAGTGCAAATGTTTCCGCTAGGTGTCACTAATTTTATTATATACTTTTTATATGAACATTCTAAAAATAAATCGGGCATTCAAATATTAAATATTCTGAATCGATTTAAAACCAATTTGGCGATTGTTTGATTTGGACTTTACTATCCCTTTAAAGTAGTGAATTTATTAAAGGTTTTGAAATTCAACCATAGCTTAACTCTCACTCAGTATAGGTGAGTACTTAATAGATACTTAATTTTTTCCAATTATTGTGTTACATTGAACAAACAGCAATTTTATGCTCTATGAAATATTTTTGGAAGAAGGGTACTAAGATCCAAGTTATTGGTTGGTTCTACAATTTCGGACACGTCAGAAAAGAATATATAATAATTTTAATTGAACTTCTATTCAAATTGGTATAAAGAATACAAATTGAAATAAAAGAGAAATAATGATTATTATATAGATATTTTCAAGTGTTCGAAAATATGGAACTGTGAGATAACACGAAACTTAAACTAAAATAGGACATGTTGAATTACTGAACCAATTGCCTCTAATAACCTCATCTGGATTATAATTTTAATGTTTCTGATAGTAACCGTGAAATCATCACAAAAAATGTCTCCGTTTTCTATGTCTACGAACGGTACTTATTTCGAGACATGACTCGAAACAAGCACCACTTTTATTAAAGTGAGGTGTAATTAAAATTAAAAACGAGGCCTACCTGCCTGTGGCTGTATTAGAGAAAAATGTTTACGCCTTACATTAGTTAAACACAATTGTGATATTATTCTTATCACAAAAAATATCTCGTTTTTTAAAACACGATGAAATTAATTCCGGGCACAAAGAGTTAACAATTATAGGAAATAAGAAAACTGTGATTTGAGAAATTGAAATGATTCGAAGACTCTTTTGCTTTGATAGTATATGAAAAAGTCATCTACTTCCGTCCATTGAAAAAAGGCGTCTCCACTCACACAGAAAAGCGAGACATTATACAAGGGATGGAAGAGGAAAATGAAGAGGTGATAGTACATGAAGCCTACGAACTTACCTAATATTCCAAATTACAACCAAAAGAGAAAGATATAGAAGAATAAAGAGAGGTTCATTTCTAAATGTTTCACCATATTTTTCTATCGCTGACATTAAAAGGAAATTAAATACAAGGGACTGGAAGAAGCAGTCAGAAAGTAAAGTGGCTCCAAGAACAAAGTCACCAACCACACTTCAGTAACAAAGCTCATGGATGCAGGAAAGATACTTCGTGAATGCAGTCACTTACCAAGGAATGTGACGAAAAGGGACACAAGCACTGGTGCCTGCACTGACTGATGGAAGAGGAAAATGAAGAGGTGATAGTAAATGAAGCCTATGGGCTATGAACCTAATAAACACAAAATTTAAGACCTCGTAGTTGAAGAGCACAACCCTAGCGCTATCCTCTAAAACTGCAAGAAGTTAAGAAAAATGATAAACATGTCAAAACGTGCATTTCTTTATTGAAAGAAGTAAACAATTTGTAAATTAGCTTATAAAGAACCGAATTAATTTCACCAAGTTTATTAAAAGTAAAAATAGTAGCTAACATAAAATAACTATATATATACATATATTGTATTACAAATATAACAACTTATTGAATAGATAAGAAATATCAATTATATTTGGGTTCAATCTACCCTTTGAATCAGTTCTATAAATTATTTCAACCTAATTTTTCCATTAGTTAAAATGTTATTTAGCAAAAAGTTAAAAATTAGATAACCTTTTCCGATCATGTCCCCCAATTTTCACTTTGGACTTCATTATTCTCCTTCAAGACATTTCCACTCTACATGCCAGCATGTCTCTACATACCAGCATGTCTCTACATGCCAGCATGTCTCTACATGCCAGCATGTCTCATGATATTCTCCTCAACCTCACGCAGTTTCTTCCTAAAAGCATTCACATGTTCCGAAAACTCTTCCCTCACTACAACTATCTCAGAATTAGTAAAACTACCTAACTGACTTCTGTGTTCGCTATAGATATCCTTTAGAACATCCACACGACCTTCCCGCGATGTACCAGCGTTTTCTCTGCCTTTCTTTGACGTGGTATCATCAGTTTTACGTCTTTTAAGTCTTTCCTCCCGTTGTAGAAAGTCAATTATTCCGTTCAGGCCTATACGCAGTTCAAGCAGACCATTTCTCTGTAGCACATCGTAGCTTTCTTCACTCCCAAAATTGCCTAGATGTGAAGCATTGTTGCCAGATGCCTCCAGATGCACATTATGGGGAAGTGAAGAGCGTAAGATGTGGACAATTAACATTGCTTGTTGAAGGGAACTGCAAAGGTAGAAATTAATGGGTAAATATATCCGTGATTAGTAAGCTATCTGTAAATAGTAATAGTAAACAAAATACAGAATAAAAGAAGAAATACTGTATAATAAGGTATGTTAATTGAAAAGCATGTAGCTACACTAAATTAATGACTGTAGTTGGTTAAAAATGACATTCTATTAAAATTTATTAGAAAAATAAATTACGTTAATTTAGCTGAAAGAACCTGTTTTACTTTAGCATACAGTTAAGAGTATGTAACGTGGTATACATTTACACCACCACGATCTTATAGTGGTTTGATACATAATTAGAAACAGGCCATCATATTATCAAAGTCAGCTTTGCATTTACGAATTGTCAGTCAGTTTCACATCTTCGGTCAAAACGATTTAATAATTAAAATTAATTAATCATTACTATATCGTTTTTTTTCTCATATGACCGAAGATGTGAAATCGACCGGCAATTCGTAACTTGCCCTAACGTTACTTACTTAGCATGCATATGTACTTCTATCTTGCCAGTAAGAGTAACTAGATGCAGTGCACAGTATTGCACCAGACCACAGTCTTTGAAGACATACACATCTGTCAGGTCATCCAGCTTAAAAAGAAAGAACAGAGAATGTGAAAAAAGAATTTTAGAGGCAAAATAATAGAGATGTTCTGCAATAATTTAGCTCAGACAAATGAGATACATGAAACATTTCTATCTCAGCAATATCCCAGGCAACATGAATTTATTCCTGGGATATTCCAAGGAATAAATCCATCTTGAGAGGGGTGAGATATTAGGAACAATTCTAGTTCAGTTATATGGGATGCAAAAAATCTTACAAAAAAAGGATTTCTAGGCTAACGCCTGCACTAACTTCCCAATAAAACAATTTTCCATAATATTCATACATGCCCACAATTATCATTATCTATAACTATACCTTTTTGAGAGCAGTATGTCTCCCAACCCTTTGTACCAGTTCTTCTTTAGTTATTTCCTCAGTGTGAGAGGTTATCAGCAGACTGTACTGCTCAGTACTGGCCAGCACAGCGAGAGAGTTCAGAGAAATGCCTGTAAATGAAACAATGGAACAATTTATTCAAGAATACAAGATTAGAGAGGATTTACACTAGTTTAATAGTTAAAATAAGTAAACAAATACAAGGCCCTGATAATCCAAAAGAAGGCTTTTAGGGAAGAGAGCTTATGTAGCTAAAAAGTATTAAAAAGTTGAGAATCTAGTATTGCAACATGCTTTGTGATATTTACAAATTAGAAATAGATGATTTTTTCACATTCATAGTAGTGGATGACTAAAAAATCTTTACTTTCAAACCAGTTCAGAAGAATTACTTTAATAATGACTCAAATTAGTGTGAACAATCAATAAACAGATGCTTATTCTCCTTCTTTAATTACCAGATGGATATTATCAGTTGGGCATTATTAGTTATAAACTATGATGGCTTGTGGCATAAATGTAGCATTCGGAATTAGCTAAAATATATTAGAAAATTATAGCTCTGAAATTGATTCTAATGTAGGCTGTAGCTATCTTTCTCACGGAGTAAGAAAAGATTCAATGATGTGCAAAGGAGATTCTTGTGGTTAGTGAGGCCAATGAGATTAAGTTGGGTCACTCAGAATGTAAACGGCTAAGATAGATAGATTCAGGTGAACTCCATTTATCCCACAATGTTCATTAGGATACAAATAAAATAAATTCATAAGAGTAGAAGAAACTGGTAGCTATCTACTAATGAATGTATTTTGATAGCCATAAAAGATTATAGTTTATAATAATGTTTATTGGAAAATTACCATATGGTAGCTAATATATAAAGAAAATTAGAAAGCACCCGGTAGCTAATTAGCTAGTTCAAAATATCTGAATTTTAGAATGATTGCACTGGCCCATCCGCCAGAGCTGTTAAATCAACTCTAATTTAGATAATTAATAGTTTTGTCGAGATTTAACGACTGTTTCGGAACCAAAGACCATATATCAATAAAGTCGAAAGAAAATTTAATAAAAGGGACTCAAATAAGAATTTTGCTCAATTTAATGAGTAAGAGATAGAGCTAACATAAAAATTAATTTCTAAATATATAACTAGTGTACAATATAAATTCTCTATAGTTTTACCTGATACTGGAGGAGTGGCATCCAGATCTATGAGATGCTTATTTATTTGCAGACAGTCTATGGTAATGTCAGGCACAGGGATCTGTAGAGTACCAGGGGCCTCACCATGAGCACCAGGGTGCTCACCATTGCCACTAGGGTGCTCACCATTTGCAGCACTAGGGTCAACACGGTAAGACAGTAGGCTTTGAATGGTGATATTGGAACTCAGGAACATGGGTAGGGAGCAGGTAGCTGAAAATTATATAAATCAATGGAAGATTCTTTACAATTTACCTAATATTTTTCATCTAGTTTGAAAAAAGAAGCTAGTTTTAGACCCTTCATACCATACTTTAGATATAGTTACCATCTATAATATGTGGTAACTACCCCCCAGCAAACGGGTATTTCAACCAAAAATCAGAAACGCGCATTCGCTGGGCGCTTTAAATGAAACTTGCGTTTAAGTGTGTACACATCTATTGAACTTCTAGGAACTCAAACCACACGTTAGTTTGTTGTACTGAACATTTCATGATTGCTTAATGACCCCGTCTGTACAGGTCCTAACTCTAGGAATTTATTATTTTAAGAGTTTGAATTTCTAAATAGTTGCATTAATTGAAAAAAACCCAGCTAGCTAGCCCCTTTTTTTTTAGCATTATCCATTTCAAATAGGCCTATAGGATAGCTATATGACGAATTCAATGAAATACAAACATTAGATTTAAGGAATTATTCAACCCATCACTGCTTGATGTGGGAAACAGACTTTTCCCCGCCTGGACTATTCCCCGCCGGAGTTTTCACTGCCGGTCTTTTCACCACCTACTTTTTTTTAATTTAAACCTTGGAAGACAATTTAATATTAAGATTTTTTAATTAGTTTTTTTGAAAAAAAAATAGTTTTGAACAATAAATCTATTGCCATGAAATTGTAAATCAAAGTCTGAAAAAAAAATTTAAATTTTTTTTTAAACCTTGTTGCATGGAAATTGGTCACTTACCAACTCCTTGAACCGAACCCGTTATGTAGTTACTCTTTCGATAATTAGTTTTCATTGGATATTTTTCGAAATAAAAAAAACTTTATAACTAAATCGTCCTCAATTCTGACTACTTGAAAAGTCTTGATTTAAGGATTTCTACACTCTAAGTAATGTATTTCCATAATAATGGTTGATACATTGTAAGTTCTTTAAGGAATAAATATTAAATAAGCAAAATAGAAAAAAAAGACATTAAAAAAAGAAGTCAATATTAAGTGTAATAAAAAAATATATAGTAGGATTATTAATTCTGTACTCTATCATATTAATTGTCAAATTAATAAACTACAATTAAATATATACTTCTGGAAAAGTATATATTTGAACTAGAACATTTTTAATAATAACTGGCAAAGAAAATAATAAATTCGCGATATGTATAACTTTAGAGCAGAAATTAACTGAATTAATCGTAGCTTCTTAGACTAAATTGCTACATTTTGCAATCCATTAGAATTGCCATAATATTTGAACTTTGTAGCATATCTTAATTATATGCAAATTTACGAAGGTACAGTCTTAAAATATAAACGACCAATATGGACAAATACGGAAATCAAAGCTAAAAAAACTGTATTAAGGCGGCTTCACACATCACCGATATCCGTCCGGCACGTCACCGGTCTGTCTCCGTCACTCTGTGTGAAGCAGCCTTTATTGTGTAATTTGTTAATAAAATGTGTCTTCTATTGATAAATGGTTTGTTTTATCAAAATTATAATTTAATAGCCGAAAATACTATTATTTTATTTGGCGGGGAAAAGTCCGGCGGGGAATAGTCCAGGCGGGAAAAAGTCCTAGTACCGCCTGATGTATAGCTATCTTATATGAATCAACTGAAAATTTCAAAATATATATTTATCAATATTGAACATGAAATGAAAAGAACTTATTTTATTGATTTCAAGCTCAATTCTTCTAATTATTAATAATCATAAAACAACCAATTATTGAAAAAAGTAGCTAGGTATATAGTGATAGGTTGACACAACCATTAAAATTTAAAATAAAATATGCGGTGAAGGTAAAATCAACCAACAACCATTGTGACGCAGGTATAAATTACATTGAAACCAAAGATCTTAAAGTTTTCCCTACCTACAATGAAAGCATTTTTGCCAGGACGCAGAATGTTGGTTGTGAGCCTCTCGACAGTGATAACCCCCTTGGAAGGGGTGGGTGGACCTGAAGAGGCCCTCCTTCTGGAGACACTTTTGAAGGTGGAGCAGCTGAACTGGAGGGAAGTGGAGGGGGAGGTGAGGCAAAGGGAGAGACTGTGAATGGAGCAACTGAAACACAAAAGGAAAAAGTTAATTTATTAATAATTGAAATTAGCAATTAGCTTTATTGGAAAAACACGCCGTGTCATTTTGTCTTCATTTTGTAGTAAGTTAACAAAAGATAATCCTTTCAATAAAAGTTTTAAATAAATCTAAGTCTGAATGCGAAAATATTTCATGAGACAATTTATAAAAAAACAGAGCTGGAGCTTATTCTGCGAACAGCCTACCTTCTGTATATATTCTGCACACAGCCTACCTTTTGCCTATATTCTGCACACATCCTACCTTCTGTGTTTATTCTGCACACAGCCTACCTTCTGTATATATTCTGCACACATCCTACCTTCTGTGTTTATTCTGCATACAGCCTACCTTCTGTGTTTATTCTGCACACAGCCTACCTTCTGTGTTTATTCTGCATACAGCCTACCTTCTGTGTTTATTCTGCACACAGCCTACCTTCTGTGTTTATTCT
The DNA here is from genome assembly GCA_947561585.1 of Caprella mutica. Taxonomy (NCBI): domain Eukaryota; kingdom Metazoa; phylum Arthropoda; class Malacostraca; order Amphipoda; family Caprellidae; genus Caprella; species Caprella mutica. The sequence goes on from CANNZV010004017.1 coordinate 17,478, forward strand.
GCACACAGCCTACCTTCTGTGTTTATTCTGCACACAGCCTACCTTCTGTGTTTATTCTGCACACAGCCTACCTTCTGTGTTTATTCTGCACACATCCTACCTTCTGTGTTTATTCTGCACAGTCACAGAAATCACGAGCTTATTTGTAGGAATGATTCTGAACTTCACAGCAGAAATGTGGCAGCAAGAAGTGTCATCGGACTGTGGATTGATTTAAAAGTTACATTTAGACTATAAAAGATGTTATGTAGTATTTATTCATTGATAGTACAATTTAATGCTAGTTAAATTTCTAAAGCATGTCTAGGTAGCTACTTTTAATACAGAGCTAATGATATTAACAGAAAATTTAAAATAGCAAAAAAAAAGGAATAAGATACATATGGTTACTTATATATAGCTAGTTAGTTAGATTCATGATTCTGCTTCATAATGAAATGTTTAATCTTTTAATACTGCGAGTAAGGTTAAAAATATGAGCAAATTACAAAATGGATATATAAATTACAACAGTTTGGCCTACACTATTATTCTCCTGCAGCCATAACAGACAGTGAGACTAGAGTTTTCCTAACATATAAAGACAAAATTTAGCTACATTAGTTTGTTATTTAATGTAGCTAATATATTTCATTATTCAGTTCAAAAATAACCGACTTAGCTATTTACAGTTGAATGCAAGTAACTTCTGTTCATTGTTTGAAGCAATATATTAGATACCATACTAATTGGTTGGGTAAGTTCTCAAATATCAGTAAGTTCTACATCTTCGGTCATTTAGCTATGATATAGTAATAACTATTCTATTTTAATTGGTAACCATTATCATAGATACCAATTAAAATAAAAATTATTACTATATACATATATAATAATATAATGTAGTTATATCATTTTTTCTTATAAGACCGAAGATGTGAAATTGACCGATAATTCGGAACTTACCCTACTGGTTTGTGTTGAATTACTTACTCCTTTGAGATGGTCCCTAGCCATTTTTGTACTTTTCTCATTCTCTTCCCTCCGCATCTCTAAATTCATCTTACAATTGCTGATGGTATGAAGAGAGCTCTGAGGGAGAGAGAAATTGTTACCAAATTGTGAGGACTAATCGTAAAATAAAAAGATACAAGAAAAAACAGAAAATGGAATTATGGATAAACTGTTTCACAGAAAATTGATTCGTATATTCGTCAATAATGTAGTAAAACATCTTACAGTTTTTCCGAATCAAATTGAATTTAGCCAAAATATGTATAAATTTTCTATGTTTAAAATGTATATATTAAATTAATATATAAGGAATGATCTAGCAACAAGATATTATTTATAGAGCTGTAGATTTCCTTCTCGTTATAAAAAATAAATCAAACACAATGAAGCAAAACATAAAAGATTGCTAATTAGTAAGCTAAACATAAAGAGTAGCTAGATACTAAAATACATAAATTGTGGCATCTGGCAACCTTCAATGACGTGTCACCCAATTAGATAGGTGATTGAGTTGCAATACACCAAAAATTTTATAAGAATCTTCACTAATCTATAGCTAGCTAAATAGATAATTAGTGAATAAATCATATAAACATAATTTCATAAATAAGTGTGCATTAAATCTGATTATTTGATGTAGCTATTTGCAATACAGGCAGACCCAACCCCCCCCCCCCCCCTTTAAGTCATAATCGTACCTCACATTAACTTGGAAATAAATCTTTTAAAAAGATCTTTCAAATCTTTTCGTTTTCAATTAACAAAAATCAAAGAACGTTTGCATGGTACACTTATACTATGCACCATATTTTGTATGGTTCCTTCAATGTAAATACAATTGTTTAAATATATTTTTCCGGTCAACTGATGTAAGTAAGGGGGTCAACCCCGCTTTAAGTTGTCCTGTTCAAAAAGCGGGGTCTGCATTTATACATCAATTGATTCGAAAGGCATTACGCAGTGAACGTACTTGCATAACTTGGTTGAGAGACGCACACATTTCTTTCTTTGCTTTTGATTTCTGTGACTCGGAAGTACCTTTTGTTTGACCAAATAGCGATGGTGATCCGGTTATTACAGCACCTGAAGAAGTACAAGGATATATTAATCACTTGTGTACTTTCCCGTTAAGAATAACAGATCTTCAATATTGAAATAACCCATTATATAGGTTACATTTAGTGAATTCAATTAACCTTTATTTTCAGCATTAACTGATAGCTACTATATTTTATAGATAAGATCAGGGTGTTCCCAAAAAAGTAGCCAATTTACAGAGATGTAATTTGTAAATTATTATAGCTAGAGCATTGAAATAGGTTTCAGTTAAAAGAGTAGAATTCCAAATTTTATTTCATCATAAATTTAGCATTATATGACTATAACCAGACTCAATAAAGACGAAAAACATCATTTTATCACATTCTATAGAGTATCAGCATGGGTTCTTGATGGCTGGCATTGCATTTAAAATGGTGTCAATAGAAAATTTGTTATTAATATAAAATGAATAGTAGTTTTCTTTATTTATGTCTCGGAAGATAAATTTCTCACTGATTTTGTTTAATCATAGATAATTAATTTTTTCTAACCATTTTATCGATGTTTCTGTCATAGCCACCTTTTCATGGCCTGAATTTCCTTTATTTAAATTATACACTGTACTGTGGACATATAACATAACTTAATTTCATTCAACTTATATTTTACATAAGGGTGATCCATATCTTGCCAAAAATCGATAAAAGTATTCATCGTAGATTAATTTTTAAACAGATCCACCATGATAAGTTTTCTCTATTCCACCGCTAATTGTGCTATTCTTAGGGATAATAAACGGCAAATGAAATTGAAGTTCTACAGATGTCTTTATGTATCAACTTTAAGTATGAATGATATCAAATAAAAGTTAAGATTCTATTCTTTTAAATGAAACCTATTTCAGTCTTCTTGCTAAAATAAATCACAGCCCTTTCAAATCAGCTACTTTTTTTGAGGATACTCTTTAAAATTAAATCAAATGTAAATATTTAAATTTCATATCAATATAATCCTGTGCGTATCATGGATACATTCTTCATATTTATTATCCGTCAAGTAGAAGTGGACACCAAATAGATAAATAAACACACCACTGAAATTATTAGTATAGATTCGAAGAGAATGATGTCAAATTTCAGAACCAAACAGATTCAAATGAAATCATTGATTGAATACCAAAATAACATTTAGTTACTGAATGACAATTATTTCCAACTCATATTGGTTTGTAGATGAATTAGGTGGCTATTCAATTATTAGATATAAATGTAGGTATCTAAACAATTAACTTGAGTTTACCACCTCTATCTAGAGTAGTGGTTCTCAAACTATGTACCCAGGATCATTGGTGTGCCCCTGAGGTTTAGCAGGTGCGCTTTTTAGAATTCCTGGAACATCTGTCCAGATAAAATTGCAAGTAATCGTCAAGCTTATGTTCTCACTAACATGAAAATCAATAAACATATGAAGTTTGTGAGAACTATAGCTGTAAAGGCATGTTAATCTTACTTCTATAAAACTTGTTGTTTATATTTTTATATAATTAACTTAACTATGAAATATATATTAGCCTTATTTAGTAGCTATAGTGCGTTTGAAACTATATAGAATAGCTATCTATCTAAAGTAAATGCGCCCAAAGTGTAGGCATAACTGCAGGGCTGTGGAGTCGGAGTCAAAACCTTTTTTTGGTGGAGTCGGAGTCAGGAGTCGAAAATTTGTACAGACTCCCGACTCCAAGCTATAGATATAAGTCACAAAAATTTAGATCCATTTTATTTGTTGTTCATCATGTTAAATATCTCATAAGAACTAATAACTGCTCATAGATATGAATTAAATCAATATTTATAGTCTTAACATTCAAATGACTCAATATTGCTTATAAAAATACTGTAAAACTATTTGTTGGAGTCGGTGAAATTCTTTATAAAGGAGTCTGAGTATGAGTCAAAAAATTCAAAATGAAGGAGTCGGAGTTGGAGTCAAACATTTTAGGTACCGACTCTGCAGCCCTGGGCATAAGGTTTGAAAACCACTGCTCTAGAGTCTCATCTTATTGAGAAGTAAAAGGGATAACTAACACAAAAAGATGATTGATTAACAATAGGAGTTTCTTACCTGTTCTTAAAAATATATTTAAAACGGGGGAATCTAGACCATTTGATATAGATTTGATGTCTGACACGATAGGTATTGGTGAACTTAACATCTGAAATAGAAGATATCAGGCTTATGATATGAGCAAAAAAACAAGTAGCTAGCTAGTTTTTAAAGAGTTAGCTTATAAATTGAGCAGAAAGAATTATAGCTAGCTATAACTAGCTTATAAATTGAGCAAAATAAATTAAAAAGCTAGCAAGCTAATAAAATTAGCAAAATAAATCAAATAGCTAGCTTATAAAATGAGCAAAATAAATTAAATATTTAGTTTATAAAATGTGGAAAATAAATTAAATATAGCTATAGCTAGTTAACTTATAAATCAATTATTTATTCTAATAAATGATTATATAAAAATTTCAAAGATATTTTATTAGCTACCTTGAAATATTTGGAAATTTAAAAATTATTACCTTTAGATTTTCATATCAAAAGTATTTGAAACTCCATACAACAAGTAGCTAGCTCCAGATCATAACTACAGTATGGGCCACAAAAATGTTTCCTCTTTTTCTAATACTAACAAATCGTTAATCAATTGACGAAAAAACTGTATCTTGGTCTCTTTTTCACCGTATCTTATTGTACTATCAACAAGTAAAAACAATTTTGAACTGATGGGCATAGTTTAAGAAAAGGTAAGCAAAGAGTGAAGGCGACTATTTTTGTCATTGCGCGAAGGTAATTCTTAGAGCTAACTCTGTGATTCTACTTACTAAAAGACAGTGAATAAAGGGAAAAAAATTATGATGGTAGATTACTAGATATTATAATATAGGGTGCTTCACTTCTTCCTTAGAAACTATTTTGGAAAAGAACAACTTCAGTGACATTTTGATCTCATTGAAGTTTTCACTCTGAATATTCGTTCTTCGCTTGTTCATTGCATGGTTAAGGGCCGCTTCACACATGCAATTTTACGACGCAGAAAAAAGCTCTTCTTAAAATAGGTTTACACTTGCGTTTTTTTTATCGCTGATGGAAAAATCACATCAAATTTTTACTTCAACAATAAAAAAAATGCATGTGTGAACACATTTTATGAAGAGCTTTTTTCCACACTGTTAAAAATGCAAGTGTGAAGCGAGCCTTAACCATGCAATGAACAAGCGAAGAACGAATATTCATAGTAAAAACTTCAATGAGATCAAAATGTCACTGAAGATGTTCTATTTCCAAATAGTTTCTAAGGAAGAAGTGTAAGCACATAGAATTAAAATGTCTACAATTATAATTTTTTTCCCCTTTTTATTCACTGCCTTTTAGTTAGTAAAATCACATATTAGCTCTAAGAATAACCTTCGCGAAATGACAAAAATAATCACCCTCACTCTTTGCTTACCTGTTCTTAAACTATAACCATCAGTTCAAAATTGTTTTTACTTGTTAATAGTACAATAAGAGGCGGTGAAAAAAAAGACCAAAGATACAGTTTTTTCGTCCATTAATAAACGATTTATAAGTATTTGAAAAAGAGGAAAAAATTTTGTGGCCCATACTGTATATTAGTAGGTTATCACTAGGTATAGCTTGGGTAAGATAATAGCAAGACTTATTTGAAATAACTAGGTACTTAAATAGTCTACAGAACATAATTTAAATGAAACTGTAGAGAATTATAGCTACCTTGAAGTTTCCAAACTCTCTTATCTCCAAGTTATAGTCAGACTTCAGTATACAAATATAGCGATTCAGCACCGGTAAAAATTCATGATGAATAAGAACCTGTTGAAAAAGAAATTTCTGATTAATCTTTAATTTGGATGTTAATCAATTTTGGTAGCTAAATGAAGTGAAAAATAACCATTTAATACATGTACATTTAAAAAAAACTTGCATAGAGCTTGACTTTGTTTTAGCTAACAATTGAAAATCAATCTATGTAAAAGAAATCTGAATATCTAGCCACATAAAATAATTATTCTACTTTTAATAGTACCACTGCAAAATAAAGTAAGATTTAGAAAATATGGCAATGGTAGCCAATTCAATTAATTTTTATTCATATTAAGATGATAGTTCATTTACTAAAAACTAATGAAATGTTTTGTAGTGTGGAAAAAATTAAAGAAATTTTATATGGAATATTAACTTAAATCTAGGATTAACTATAGCTAAATAAAATTATTCTAATTGAAATATTGAATCAAAAACAAAATTTACCTGCCTTTAAAGCTTTTACAGAAGTTTTGGCAATATCCTGAGTCTGAATTACACAGTTAGAACGGATTTTGAGTATTTTCGAAGATGTGATTGCTACAGTTACCAACTCTAGGAAGAGAAATATAATTAAAAATGGAAATTAGATACCTAGTTCCTTATTGAATTTTTTTTATAAACATCTTATCTAAATGATTAGCTATATTCATTAAGGATAATTAAATTATTGCAAGGTGGTGTACAAATATTTTTAAAAGGATTAGGTACTCTAAACAAAAATGTAAAGAGACTAGCTATAGAAAGAAATATGAAACTGACTAAATGCATTTAATTTTTTGATGTTACAGTGAATTATCATGTAACTTTCCTTATATTTTTTGTATTAAATATTTATAGTCTCATGAAGTTAACTATGAAATAAATTCTTTTTTTTTGTAACATACCTGGGACACCAGACATGGTTAGTTCATAACAGGAAGCAAAGCATTGACTTTCATCTATAAGTCTCTTAGAATCTTCAGTCATTTCATCAGTACAGTCCTGTCGAGCTTCAACTTTCATTTCTCCAGTCAAATTGGGTTTCGGAAGGGAATTACTAATTATCCGCTCATTAGTGATGATCAAATCATCATCCTGGAAGTTCTCATTGGCAGAATCCATTTCCTCCACTAAAATGGTGCTCCAATATACTGTGCTTACAAAAGCTTTATAAGATAACTGAGATGTGCAAAAATAGAAAAAGTGATAAGAAAAAATTGAAACTGTGCAATTGAAGAGCAGATTCTGAAAATATGAGACAGTAGAAAATCCTGATTAGAAAACCAATGCTAGCTACTAGAGAAATAGTGCAGAGTGTAATTGGTGAATAGAACCTACAGATAAATTAGGAAGCTACCAAAATTCCAAGATGCAGCCCTCATAGGATAACAGAATGAAAAACCACTACAAATTTAGTTATCTATTAGCTAATAGTGTTGAGTTTAACGTACAAAATGAATGATATTAGAATAATTAACAAACAAAATCAAAATTCATGGCTATTATTTAGATGAAATTAAATAACTTATCACTATGGTAACTTGATTTTGATATAGCTAGCTATAAAGCCAATTTAATATCATATCAAGAACCTTGAATCAACGAGTGTCTTCTTCACAAGATTCCTTTTGCCTCCAGAATTTCTGATAATTCTGATGGTATAAGCCACAACATAGGTAATAATGGCAGAAAGTGTGTAATCATATGACAGCATATCTACAAAAGTGAAGAGTAACATCTCAAATACTATTAGGATGGATTCCTGACCATAGAAAAGCACTCTGTTGAACAAGAAATTTGAATCTTTGAAGAAGAGGCATTTCTCCTCAACATCTTGAAGCTCTATGTCAAAAATTGTCTCTAAGAAGAGTTTGTCCTTAATAACATAGTCAAACTCTGAGGAGGAGTGTTGAAGAAACATTTCAAAGAAGTTCTTCATTCTCTCATGACTTCTGACAGTCTGTTCAATTTTCCAGGCATTTATTTTAGAGCGACGTGGATTATTTTGCTGGGGAGCTGAGCCCAGTTGATCAGAGGTGAAGCGTAAAATATTGGAATATTCATCCCTGAACTTGTATGTAGTGATCACTTCAAACGTCTGGCAATCACTAGAGGCCTCCAGACCTCTGTAAGCACAAAGATCTTCCTCTTCCCTTCTCAGGTTTTCATAGAAGGTCTTCATATTTGAGTCTGCAAAGCCATGAACAGAGCGGCCATGTATGTAGTAGCCATACAGAGGCATTTGCAGAATGAACACGCTGATATTTGCCATTGAACATAGATCCACAAACTGTTGCAGTTTATTCTCTATGTACCTCTCATAAAATGCTGACCGGAATAACAGCTGAGCTGTGATGACAGATAGGTACACCGCAATGCTCACTGAAAATCTACATATGAAACTATAGGGTGATATTACACCAGTCTGAAGAGATTCACTATTCGGATCATAAGTAGTGTACTGCTCAAAATTCATCACCTTTAAAATGAACAAAACTGTGATTAACTGAAAGAATAAGTTAGTCTTCCTAAAAGTTTGAATTTCATTCCATTCATTTGCCACAAAATATATTCTCCAAATACTGACAGAATCATCATCTACGCAGCTAGGCATCTCCTCTCTTACTTTCTTCTTAGAGAGGTGAGGATGGGGAATGGTGTTCTTTGCTCTGGGTTTCTCCCAATCTATTAGAAACAAGTCAAGAGTCATCTGTTCATACAGGATAAAAGTCAAGTGCACACATTTTAAAAAGAAAGCAGCAATTAGGTACTGTTTATATGTAAATTCTTCATCTCTTGTAGGGAGTATTAGGAACACAACATCTTGTCCTTTGAAAATAATTAACCAGTACAAACAAGTACAAAACTGTACCAAGAATATAATATTTGACAAATTACCACATGAAATTAAAATTAACTGAACCAGCCCTGAGAGATCGACACCTATCTTTCCACATCGCTTTCCCCAACTGTAAGTTTCTATCAGTGACCACAAAATGGCAAACATACTCATGATTCCCACAGATATTGATATATCCCTCCATGAATCTTTTTGGTCCATTGTATATTTTACTTCTAGAGTAACAGAGACAGCATCAGTAGAAGAAATACGATTCACACTAATCTCTTCATAATGTAGAATAATAATAGGAGGATAAATGAGACCATCAACTGATCGAGACTGCATGTTGACTTCAATTTCAAAGCTCCTCAAGTATCGGACAATAGCGGGTTTACCAGAATATCCGTGTTCTTTCCCGCTGATGTTGTCAAAAATAAAAAAGCGTTTCAGAAGCTGCCAATTTTGCTTACGGAACTGATTGATGAAAGAATTCTGAAGTTGATAGTTTCTATTAAGAATAGGTACAGAATAACTTTCAGAGTTGCTTGTTTCTAGGTTAACATAATTCAGGTAAATTTCATAAAAGTATGTATCATAATCATTCCAAATGTTATTAACAGGTAATTGACAATTTGAAATTGAATTTTTTCCAAATTGTAGAATTGATTTCATATTTGTCATAATTGTTGGACATAGCTCTAAATATTTATCAATTGATCCATAGTTCATTAAGCGGCCATCAAGTGAATACTTAGCTACAGTAAAATTCAAGATACTATTTGTCATTCTAGGTTTGAAAGAATATATAGCAGAAATACCTCCGTAATTTAGAATATTGAGAGTTTCACTGCTATCATAGTACAAACTGGGAGCATGTTCAGGAGCATCAATCAAATTTTTACCGAAGTAAGTTCTATAAAAACTACAAGCATTGAGTTCATTATCATATGAAAAATGGAGCAAGGTGCACATGTTAGCTAACATATGACACAAAGTTCTATTTCTTTCAAATTTACATCCATGTGCAGCATATCTATAGAAGGTTTTAAGGAAATCAGATTTGATTGTTGTTGCTTTGAAGTGCACAGTGTAGCTGCTCTCTCTATCTGGTATGTCTGATAGTTCTGACAGTGGAACACACTTATCATGCAGGTTTGTTGAAGACGAATCGCACTGGCAGCCTTTATCTGGTTGATAAGATGAATCACACGGCACACATCTATTTTTGGAATGATTAGGAACAGTACCTTTAGTACAAGTAATGCATTCATATTGAGAAAACAAAGTTCCATTCATAGACCTATCAATCAGAATAGATCCATTTTTACATTGAGAGCAGTAATTAGATTCTGAATCAAAGGGTGCGTCATCAGGGCACTTCAGACAAATCATTCTGTCAGTGCTGGATATATGATTATCTGGACATGCGATGCACTCACCATTTTCCTCTCTGAATGCAGAAGAGCATTTACATGAAAAAGTATTTAGTGAGGTTTGATTAGCAGGACAGGAAGTGCAATTTAAGGCAATATCATCAAAGAAATATCCTGACTGGCAGTGAAAGTGAGAAGGCTGTGTTATCGAGTGTGAAAAATTAGGCAGGAAAATAATAAAAATTAAGACCAGTTTGGAGGATTTAATCATTGTCAATGAAGAGAATTAAATATTTATAATATTTTGATGAATCTGTAGGGAAGAAAATTAAGAAATAAGAATAGGTTGCTAAAATTATATATTTAATTTAAATATTTGAAATTCTCATAATGTCAATTAAAAATTTTCATTCCCATTAAATATATTTAACCCTTTATGACATAAAAATAGAGGACTATACTGTGGACGACACATTTAAAAACATCAGTTAAGAAAAGAAAATAAACACACCATTGGAAAGAACATACAATAAGATACAACTTAGTTCATGCTTTAATGTGAATTTAGCTTCATATAACAGCATGATAACTAATCGCTTCTATTTAACAGTGCCAAAATAAGTTTGAAATGATGAATTATGAATCCCGCATAGTTTGGTTTAGCGGTCGCATATTTGGAGCTAAAGACTTCAAATTTGATGAAGTAGTAGATTATTAACCTGTTATTAACTGGTATAAAGGATTTTTGTTTACTCCAATCCGTTTGAATTATATGGGAAAAACACTTGTTCAATTTTTATTTTTTTGTGGGGTAATTCGGTGCACCTTCGTGGGGCAATTTGGTGCACTTCTATTTTCTACATTTCGGTTATAAAACCATGTTTATATATATTTTAAACATTAAAATTGATTAATCAATGTACTATTCCACCAAATCTGAAGTCTTTAGCTCCAAATATGTGACTGCTAAACAAAACTATGTGGGATTTGAAATTCATCTTTTCAAACTTGTTTTTTTTTGACCTGTAAAAAAAAGTGATTAGTTAACATGAAGCTAAATTCACAATAAAATGTGAACTAAGTTATATCTTATAGTAAAAAAGCTGCTCTTTCCAATGATGCAATTGAAGGGCTCATAATAACTGTCACAAACTCGCCATTAAAATGGCGAGTTTGGATATGCTTTATTACCTGGGCAAGCCCCAGTCTGTATTTCGAGGTAAATTCCACCAATATTTCAGTGGAATTTTTTCCCCTATAAAAAATAATATTCTGGCAAAGTCAGTGGATTTTTAGCTATTTATTCCTATCTTACCATTAATTTTCGGTTGACAAAAGCCAAATTAATGGAAATTTATGGTGGATATTTTCAGCTTTTTGAAAAAGTCAGTGGGATTTTGTTCACCAAACACAGACTGGGAGAAACTGGTAAAGTTTTCGTAGACCAGTTTGTATTTGGTGCACTGAACTCCTCTGACTTTTTCAAAAATCTGAGAAACAGCTGCCAACTTTTTTCATCAATTTCTCTAGTCCAACATTTTTCCAGTTTCCCCTCCAAAAATTAATGGTAATATAGGAATTAATAGCTGAATATCCTCTGACATTGCAGGAATTATTTTATTAGAGAAATTGATTATCTGCCAACATATTATTGGAATTCAGAAGTGTTTAACTGTTTGTAGCAAAATTTATGTAAATATAGGAATAATTCAAAATTCGGAGAGAATATCCCATATTCTGCAGACTGGCCGCAACTGTGCACAAGGCGCGCTGAGAATTATCGTTTACAATGCTTACCAGCTGTTATCAATTAAAAATATCAATTATTCAACATCAATAAGTATGAAACTATAATAACTAGGTTGTCTAGTCAGTAGTGTCCAGTCTGCAGAATATGGGCAATTTTTAACATTTTCTGCGCAAACAATCCTTAATTTCCTCCTATATTTACATGTATTTTACTGAGAACAGAATACAAAATAGAGGATTTCTTGGAGAACACTTTACCAGTTCCTGCAGACCCAAGTAAAATAGTATGTCTCATAAACTCACCATTTGTCTCTCCAGCTCTCTCCAAAATTCAATAAATTCTCTCCAAAATGATCAAATATTCATAAATTCTCTCCAAAATAACATTGTAGCATAGGAGAAAAATAGATAAAACTCGCCATTTGCATTTGAAGGGCTCAAAATACCTGTCACAAACTCGCCATTAAAATGGCGAGTTTGGACATGCTTTATTACTTGGCTGCAGACTGGTATCATTAATGTTCCATTATCGATTTATCAACAAGATAGAGAAAATTTGTCCAAAGGTTTACCACCCCTTTAAAGTACTTTATTAAATTATTGCTGACGACATTATGGTAAATTCCACTGACATGTCGGTGGAATTTTTCACCTTTGAAAATAATATTCTGGCAAAGTCGGTGGATTTTTAGCTATTTATTCCTATGTTACCATTAATTTTCGGTGGATAAATTGGGAAAATGTTGGTGGATCAGCCAAATTAATGGAAATTTATGGTGGATTTTTTCAGCTTTTTGATAAAGTCAGTGGAATTTTGTGCATCAAATACAGGCAGGTTCCTGCCACAGGCCAGTCTGCAGGATATGGGACATTTTTAACATTTTCTGTGTGAACAATCCTTAATTTCCACCTATATTTACATGTATTTTACTGAGAGCAGAAACCAAAATAGAAGATTTCTTGGAGAACACTTTATCAGTTCCTGCAGTCTGGGCCACAGGCACACTTTGAAACATGGAACTCAGCTCATTCAAGTGATTCAACTAGGGTACAGGAACATAAACGGGTATAGTACCTCCAGTTAGCAGAATATGGGACATTTTTAACATTTTCTGTGCGAACAATCCTTAATTTCCTCCTATATTTGCTATAATTTACATGTATTTTACTGAAAACTGAAAACAGAAGCCCAAATTAAGGATTTCTTGCCAGTCTGCAGAATATGGAGCATTTTTCAAAGACTCTCTGCGGGAGTTTTTGAATGAAATTTTAGAAATTGGAGATCTCTGCGGGAGATTTTGATTTAATTCCTGTGTTACCATTAATTTAGCTGCGGGAGATTTTGAATTCATTCCTATGTTACCATTAATTTAGCTGTGGGAGATTCTGAAACTGCTGCTGAGAGTCAGAGAGTTGCTCTGTCTCTCAAATTAAAGTCTCTGCAGGAGTCCAAGTAAAATAGTATGTCTCATAAACTCACCATTTGTCTCTCCAACTCTCTCCAAAATTCAACAAATTCTCTCCAAAATGATAAAATTTTCATAAATTCTCTCCAAAATAACATTGTAGCATAGCCAGACTGCAGAAACTGGTAAAGTGTTCTTCAAGAAATCCTCTATGTTGCCTTCTTTTCACATTAAAATTAATGTAAATATAGGAGGAAATTAAGGATTGTTTGCATAGAAAATGTTAAAAATGTCCCATATTCTGCAGACTGGTAGCATAGGAGAATAATAGAAAAAAACTCACCATTTGCATTTGAAGGGCTCGAAATAACTGTCACAAACTCGCCATTAAAATGGCGAGTTTGGACACGCTTTATCACCCAAGTAATAAGGAATGTCCAAACTCGCCATTTTAATGGCGCCAGTCTGTATTTGGTGCACAAAATTCCACTGACTTTTTGAAAAAGCTGAGAAAATCCACCATAAATTTCCAGTAATTTGGCTGATCCACCAACATTTTGCCCATTTTTCCACCGAAAATTAATGGTAACATAGGAATAAATAGCTAAATATCCACCGACTTTGTCAGAATATTATTTTCAATGAAAAAATATTGTCGGTGGAATTTACCATGAAATACAGTCTGGTAATGGCAAGTTTGTGACAGTTATTTTGAGCCTTTCAATTGCAAATGGCGAGTTTTATCTATTTTTCTCCTATGCTACAATGTTATTTTGGGAGAAAAAATATGAAAATTTGATCATTTTGGAGACAATTTGTTGAATTTTGGAGAGAGCTGGAGAGACAAATGGCAAGTTTATGAGACATACTATTTTACTTGGTATATCACTTGGCACTTGGGCGGGAGAAGAGACTCATTCTGCAGACTGCCACTGGATTTCTTGGAGAACAGTTTACCAGTTTCTGCAGTCTGGTAGTACTAGTATGGTAGTACCTAGTAGATGACACAAAAATATGACATCACGGTCGTCACCACAAGAAAAATAGGTGCTTTCTGATGAACTAATTACTCTGTTGGAGACTTGGAGTTTTACAGACTTCAAAAATTAAAGGTAAATTGCTAAAAATTGTATAATCCGCAGCATTTAGCATATATATCTGTTAGCCTAAGCAGTTTTCCAGACTGGCCACAAGTCCACGACACCTCAAACAAACCTCCTCCTCCAATTCAACCTCAGACAGTCCGCCCTTGCTCTGAACAGCAACACCAATCCCCACCCATTATCATAGCAACTCTCCCCTCCTATCCTCTCCTTCATCTCATAGTAATACCTCAAAGTATGCTTCCCTCTCATGCTCTCACCTCCTCAGTCCTCTCGAGTCTCGCCATCTTCCATGTTACCATTCATTTATCCTTTGTTTAAATTTTTAAGTAGGTTTTCCCATGTTTCAAAGTGTGGTCAGAGTCGCCATTTCCAGTCACCCGATGGTCACGTCAAACTAGAATTGATCAACTGATTACCACACCCTATGTTACTGTATCCTGCATTCAACATTGCAGAATTTGAACCGTTGAAGAGATGTTTACAAAAACGGTTGCTATGGCAACTAATTCTATATCTATTGAATCGGCCATGATATTTGAAGAAGTTACTGGGAAGAAGCTACAAACCTGATACTAAGCTGGTTGAAGACGACTCAATTCTCAGTTATACAGTATGGGCCACAAAAATGTATCCGCTTTTTCAAATTCGTGTAAATCGTTAGCCAATGGACGAAAAAACTGTATCTTGGTCTCTTTTTCTCCGCCTCATATTGTACTATTAACAGGTTAAAACAATTTTGAACTGATGGACATAGTTTAAAGGTCCCCTCCAAACAAATTATTTTATTGTTTAATTCAACGAGGCTAATGTTTCTTATCATTTTACTGCAAACCCCATAAAATTTGATAGCATATTTTTAATTTTATATGCTTTTAAAGATTTTTTTAAAGGTCCTCTCCAGGCTCCGGGAAAAAAATGAGTTTATTACATAATATTATAGAACTAAGGTCTACGATCATTATTCCGCAAACCGCATATAATTCGGTTCAGTATATATTTTATGATTTGCTTTTAAAGTTTTTTAGTACTCTGTGAGCAACAATCAAGCGAATCTCCAACCTGACGCTGAGAAAGAAGATTGTACACTCTTTGTTTTGATTTCAAATTTAGATTTCTAAACAAACAATGCATTTTTTGCCTTCTTTTAAGATATTAATTGTTTCTAAAAGTATATAAACGTTTCAATAATAAGTTTATTTAAATTTAAACCTTAAAACGAATAATAAATAAATTTAATAAACCAAATACCTAGTTGACAATCAAAACAAATGGTGTACATTCTTCTTCTTCAGACTGAAAATTAGAAAGTCGAAAGTAGAGTAGGTTTTGTAGAGTTTGGATTATAATAATCTTTAAAAGCATATAAAATTAAAAATATGCTATCAAATTGTATGGGGTTTGCAGTAAAATTATAAGAAACATTAGCCTCGTTGATTTAAGCAATAAAAAATATTGCTTGGAGGGGACCTTTAATCCAAACTCTACAAAACCTACTTTACTTCCGACTTTCTAATTTTCAGTCTGAAGAAGAAGAATGTACACCATTTGTTTTGATTGTTAACTAAGTATTTGGTTTAATAAATCTATTTTTATTCGTTTAAAGGTTTAAATTTTGATAAACTTATTATAGGAACGTTTACATACTTTTAGAAACAATTAATATCTTAAAAGATCTGGCCAAAAACGCATTGTTTGCTTAAAAATCTAAATTTGAAATCAAAATAAAGAGTGTACAATCTTCTTTATCAGCGTCAGGTTGGAGATTCGCTCGATTGTTGCTCACAGAGTATCAAAAAACTTTAAAAGCAAATAATAAAATATATATTGAATTGAATTGTATGCAGTTTGCGGAATAATGATCGTAGACCTTGGTTCTATAATATTATGTAATAAATTCATTTTTTTCCCGGAGCCTGCATGGAGAGGACCTTTAAGAACAGGTAAGCAAAGAGTGAGGGTGATTATTTTTGTCATTGCGCGAAAGTTATTCTTAGAACTAATTCTGTGATTTTACTTATTAAAAGACAGTGAATAAAAGGAAAAATATATATAATGGCACACATTATAATACAGGGTGCTTACACTTCTTCCTTGGAAACTATTTGGAAATTGAACAACTTCAGGGACATTTTGATCTCATTGAAGTTTTCACTATGAATATTCGTTCTTCGCTTGTTCATAGCATGGTTAAGGCCCGCTTCACACTTGCATCTTTAGCACCGCAGAAAAAGCTTTTATTAAAATGTGTTTACACTTGCGTTTTTTTTTTATCGCTGATAGAAAAATCACATTAAATTTTTACTTCAGCGATAAAAAAATGCATGTGTGAACACATTTTGAGAAGAACTTTTTTTCGCGCTGTTAGAAATGCAAGTGTGAAGCGGGCCTAAATCATGCAATGAACAAGCGAAGAACGAATATTCATAGTAAAAACTTCAATGAGATCAAAATGTCACTGAAGATGTTCTATTTCCAAATAGTTTCTAAGGAAGAAGTGTAAGCACATAGAATTAAAATGTCTACCATTATAATTTTTTTCCTTTTATTCACTGCCTTTTAGTGAGTAAAATCACAGAGTTAGCTCTAAGAATAACCTTTGCTCTATGACAAAAATAATCACCCTCACTCTTTGCTTACCTGTTCTTAAACTATGTTCATTGGTTCAAAAATGTTTTACCTGTTAATAGTACAATAAGAGGCGGAGAAAAAGAGACCAAGATACAGTTTTTTCGTCCATTGGCTAACGATTTACAAGTATTTGAAAAAGCGGAAACATTGTTGTGGCCCATACTGTATTCCATCATACTTACTGTATAAGTATTACACTATAGAAAACCGTGAAAGTATTAAGCCAGATTCAAATAATAATGAAGCTCATGGGAATTATCATAAAAATAGATCGAGAATATTGTTTCACATCAAAAATCATGGATATTCTTGTGCATTGTACAGTAAAGAAAGGAAATTACTTATATCATAATAATTTTAATGAACGAAATCAAGAGTAGGCTACCATAAATATGTGAGACTGACGACCAGCACTGAGCCATGCCAGTCAAAAAAAGTGATAACTGATGCCACGGCATCGGCACGCGGATGGTCCCAAAGAGGCGTGCGGCTCGGCGAATATGGATTAATGAATCAGCCTCAGAACGGACAGTCAAGGTTATTTTGAAAGACTGTGAGAAAATCCTACATAGCCCGCAATACTTAGCCTCTTATTCATCTGAGCCAATGGCGACTGTATTTGGGGTCTTAACACAATTCCATGTAACATTGATATGTCGATACGATATTTGAACGTTACATGGGTTACCCCTACACAGATATCTTTGAATAATGTTTTACTATTCGAACTATCCTATAGTTAGGAAAAAAGCAATAATTAATGATAGCCTTAAAATAATGTGAAACCATCAGAATTAGTTTTTAGTAGATAAATATCTGCCTCGATGGCCTCATTAATTTTCACGTAATTTGCTGATGTATTCATTCCTATTTCTATGTCCACTGCTGTCGTCAGGTGATTGCACTTCATGCATGCGCCCGAACAGGATAAATAGATATCGGCAAATGCATATTTTACATAATTTGCCCTTTAAATGTCCACCAATTCTATCAGGCGGTCCACGAAGAGAATCCAGAGGCATTTGATTAGAAATAGCATTCGATCTTGAGATATTTTATGTTAATTACCATTACATTACTGCATTCTTTGTTACTGATCATATTTAACCGCTTTAGAAATTATATAAGAAAATCAGTCTGCTGAACAACGAAGGGTTAACTTTTGTTTTGGACTAAGCAGCAGCAGGTGAGAAGAAGATGACGCACGTAACCTCAAGACTTTCAATCGCACTGAATTCACGAGGGCTACTGTGAAGTAATTTTATCACATAGGTATATTATCGCCATTTTGAATATCTATTTTACAATGGGAGAAAACCCTTTCTAAAAAACATTAATTATCATTACTGCTATCACCTCACACTAGCTCAACAATGATGATATCATAATAATTACTGCCGATTCACTGTGATAGCCTCCATATAAGCGTTAATTTCATCGCGTTATTATACAGGTAACTTCCCCAGTCAATTGGTCTGTGTGTAGCAGATATACTGAGAAATAAAAGCTTATAGAGACCATAAAATATTAAGTGGGATTTCTTAATAATTTTTTGATGACCCACCATAACTTTCTCTCAGACTACCTAGTTCAATTTAACTTCGCCATTTAATTTTAGCTTGTTAACAAAACTAGAAATGTTAAAGGTGATTCTACCATAGATATTATAATAAATCACTCCACTAAGATACACTGCCCAAGCTAATTTTCTTTTAAAGGAGCTTTTTGCTGTCATCTATAGGATTCAAAGTGGTAAAGAGAATTGAAATATATAAAAGACAATGGAGGTATTTTGGGCATGTGACGTCGAAACAGCAACACTCTAAAATCATAATGTATCCAAGAAAAATTACGAAATTATAAAAAAATGTCTATTGTTTGACATAATGAAAAACACAATAAAAACATTCAAGTTATTCACACTGCTCAGATTTTGATCAGATTTTAGGAGCAATCGGGGCAAAAGTCAAGATAAGGTCCATTATAATTCAAAGAATATTGGATGGTCAAGGTCATTTTTATGGAGCGGAGAAGGTATGTGCTCTACGAGTGCCCGTTTTAGTTCAATTTTATTTACCACTTTGAAACCCAGATGGCAGCACAAAGACTTTTGAAACAGAAATTTGCGAGAGTAGTGTATCTTATTGTATGTAGTATAATTTCTTTAGTTCGACTGTTTTTTTCTTATGAGGTTTCATATATATCTGAAAAACGTATAATACAGATCTCATTGGCCATTTTATTTACATCATTCATACCTACATTAATGAAAAAATTTAATGTTATTATTTAGTTGTGAAGGGTTTTGACTTAGGAAGTTCAATTTTTTTAAAGGGAGGTATTTTTCGGGATACAGATTTGATGATCATTCATAGATAAATTCCAAATAATTCTTTAAATAAAGTAAAAACTGCAATTATTACAATTACCTTTCGTAAATAATTAATAGGAAACTGTGAATAAAATATGATAATGCAGGTAAGCGCTATAAAAGTTGCATGGATTCATACACGTAAATGCGAAATTTTGCAACGCTTAAATTAGAATTATTATAAACTATATATCTATTAATATGAGAATACATTGAAATATGAATTCTTTAGGTAAATACAATCAGCTTTATCACCTTTTCTGAATATCTGTTACATAATTATAATATAATATAGTGTAATTTATTGTTATACATATTCCAATAAACCAAACCTTTTTGTTGCATGGTTATTAATTAAGATATGAACATTTATTTGAAATTGCATCATAATATAGGAAATTAGTAATTTTAATTAGTTAGACGAAAATTTGGATAATTATCATTTGGAAAGTAATCCAATATACAAATAATAAATCAATTGTATTTGTAACCAGTTGTACTTTGGTATCAATTGTTCTAAATATATTTATTGAAAAATGTAGGTACAAAATTCTTCATGTAGTGGAAATTCATTATATAGTTAGATTAGATTATTTTTATGGAATACCCAGCTAAAATATATATGTAATGTGAAATATTTAAATTATTAAATTAGAATTAACGAGTTTCCAGATGGATGCTAAATTCTAAATATTATTCAGGTCTCTATTTTCAAATCACTACTGATAAATAAATTGTAAAAATAATAGTTATTAACTTATTACTGTATAGAGTATGTATGGGTTGAATTATTTATCACGAGTTCTAAAATGCTACCTAATTCAATCAGCAAATTTCGTTCATTAAACATTCAGTAAATTTGATGAGACATTTACCAAAGAATCAAAAGAATCCGCGAAAAAGTTCTAGCAGGAAGAATGTCTTTTTAACTGCCTAACACGAACATGAAAGAGAAAAGTTAGAACCAACACAATCAAGATTTCAAAACTTCTACCCTGAAAGTGTTGGAAAAATTAACAGTCGAAGTGGACCTAAGTTTCACGTTCATTTTCCTGAAACAAAAATGGGAGAAGCGACCGCATTTTGTTTGAACAGCCAATTATAAAGTAGCGATTCTGTGACGCTTAAAATAAAATTATAAGATATTGATATAGTAATGGGAAATAGCGTATGGTTAGAGTAGTGCAAAGTGACGTTATTTTTCATGATTCTTAAAGCTTTACAATAAATAAATATTCTCAACAATGCTAATCTAGTGTATCAAGAAACTGCTCCTATAAACTCTGCTTCAAAATGCCACAACCGAAGAAGCTCTTTGATGAGAGAGACTCTTTTTAGAGGAATAAATTTAAAGATTTCCCTTTTTGTGAGTTTAAATTCGATAGCCAGCACCCAATCGTTAGCGGGGGAATCTTGTTTCTTATATGGGGATAAATCCTGAAAAAGATGTAGCTAAAAGGAGGAAGAATTTATCCTCTGCAGTGAACGAATTTGGGAATGATTTCGTATTCGGTAAGTGAGAGATATGCGTGTTATGTGAAGTTAGGTATTAGGGATTTTGAACACTCATGAGTCAACTAGGTATCAAGAATTAAATAGAAAATTTCGAAGAGACGTAATTAAATTCGAATTCTTAATCTGTGATGCTTGAAAATCTGTTGAATTATTTAGAATGTATTTATGAAATGAATAATGTTTTTATGCTTCCGTAATATAAACTCTTGTCATCTGTATCTTCGATCCTTAGAGACGATTTCTATCAAGCAGCAATAAAATAATCATAATATAAGTTATGGTCAAATGGTCACCTTCTTTAAATATATAATTTCCATCAAAATGCATTCACCGTAGAGAAGAAAATTCCATATCAACACTTTGACCATTTGAAATTTTTCCACCCGATAAATTTATCCCGTCCGGTATTAGAATATTTACTCTTTCAATTACGATTGTGACTGAAATTTGGCAATTCATTCCAGCATTTACAGGTTTATCAATCAACACTGCCAATGTATTAAATGGTTGCTGTAGCGCATTCGAATTAGAGAGTTCGTTAGGCAAGGTAGTACTGCGCCCAAATACACGATGTCATCAGACGCCAATCACGATCTCGTTCCATGATCAAATTTACCGCAGGATAACCCAATAAAGTCCTTTGCAGTCTCCCCCCCCCCTCCTATATCTTAAAGATACCCCCATCACCCTCCCCTCCTGTCTTCGTTTGTTCTGGCGATAAGTTCATTATCGGATAAATAATGTTTGCCAATAAAGCTATTAGTGATGTGTGATGAAGGTGATGTAGTTGATGGTGAAGAAATGAACTGTCTTCGATACTTTGGTCATTAGTGATCTATATAAACATTTTACTTTAAAACACATCAAAATATAGTGAAACGAGAAAGTGTCCAATTAAAATATTAAACAATACCTAAATACCTACTCGTTTAAAGTGAGAATTGACCAGGAATTAAGATAAATAAAATTAAATTGAGAATCAAAGAGGAATACTTTTCCTATTCAGGAAACCGTCAGAAGGAATGAATACAATTGACTCTTCACCCTCCAAGACAGTAAAAGTACTATCGGAAATCTAGGAGTAGTTTTTCCTTGTGAGTAGGCCAGTACCTCAGTAGTTAGCCCCTAAGTTGTATGTTGTCAGAGTCAGTTAATAGAATTAGTTGATTGTCGAGCCCTGGGGTGAAACCCTCCCCTAACCCACCGGCAGAGAGCTACTGGGGGAAGGGTGGGGGTAGTAAAAAACTTCCCTCAGTCGTTTGTGTAATGAGTGCAGCGGTTATCGTAATTATCTGCGATATGCTGATTAATGAAGTTACCGTGCAGGCTTTGTGTGCCGACTGATTAAGTCCGATGGAGTTAAATCAGTGATACCCTGATTACACACCGGTAATTCGCAGTCAGAAAAGGTGTATGTTGACGAACAAATTAGCAATGAATTGACACAAAATGATTTGGTGTATGAAGGGCCGTACACACGTAGGGTTTTTACGTCTGTCCACCAGACTTTTTGCTAAGCTCCTCCGAAAAACGATATAATTGTTATTTATTTTAGTTGGTATCCATGATACCTGCAGGTAGCTATCATTGATACTAACTGAAATAAATAATAATTCGTTTTTTCTTATATTCTCGTGGAAAAAGTAGGAGGAGCTTACCAAAAATTTTGGTGGAAAGACTGAAAAAATCCTACGTGTGTACGGCCCTTAATAGTTATAAGAAGGTATTGATACCAAGTTAATGCACACATATTTAAATGCAATTGTTTTGTGGTCACTGACTTAGGTACTATTCATTATAACTCTTCTGTAATGAAATCCTTTATAGTGAGTGTATTGTCCTGGGTTAGGAAGTAGCCTCTATAGTAAACAAATTTTCTTTGAACTGCCATACTATGGCCATTAGTTTTGTAAAACTTGTATTCATGGCACTGTCAAATTTGTTCACTATGTAGTCTACTTCCTTACTCAGGACACTATACATTCACTATACAATCTCAGTGTAGAGGATTTAATCTGATATAACGATCTTATAGTAACTATTTAATCAACACTATTTCATTTAATAGTGAACTAGTGTTCAATAGGCCTTATCATCCGTAGGTTTCAGTCGATGAGTATTTCATAGAACGAATAAATCATTTCCTAACCAAAATATTGTGATCAATATTTTATAAGTGACAATATGCATTTAAAATCATAGATCTTAAGAATATCATAGACGAAACGAAATGAAATGGTATTAAATACTATATACCGCTGGTTTAGAACGATTCAATAGTGTTTAATTCACGCCGTCTATAATATTTTCGGGATCTATGATCTTAAACGCATATTGTCACAACCCTATTTTATAAGTTGTAGGTTTTATCATTAAAAGGACTGCGTGACTATGGAGAAAGAAAATTAATTTATATATGTCGATTATTTGTCCGTTGTTATTTCAAACCGATAACTAAAATGTTATTTTATTGTGTTTTAGAATAATAGAAAGAATTATTCAGTACTAACGCTGAGATGTACAATTGTAGCTATATTGAATAAAAAAATCATAATTTGTCCTATCTTCCTATTAAAAATACAAGGTTTAAACCATCAAAGACTAATTGAGTATTATTGAAGATTATTACTAAAGATTACTATTATTGAAAATTCTATTGAAGATTGTTATTGAAGATTATTGTTATTGAAGATTATTATTATTGAAGATTATTGTTATTGAAGATTATTGTTATTGAAGATTATTGTTATTGAAGATTAATGTTATTGAAGATTATTGTTATTGAAGATTATTGTTATTGAAGATTATTGTTATTGAAGATTATTGTTATTGAAGATTATTGTTATTGAAGATTATTATTACTATTGAAAATTATTATTACTATTGAAAATTATTATTGAAGATCATTATCGAAGATTATTATTGAAGAATATTGTTATTGAAGATTATTGTTATTGAAGATTATTGTTATTGAAGATTATTGTTATTGAAGATTATTATTACTATTGAAAATTATTATTACTATTGAAAATTATTATTGAAGATTATTATCGAAGATTATTATTGAAGAATATTGTTATTGAAGATTATTGTTATTGAAGATTATTATTATTTGCAGAAGATAAACTTGTGATAAATTTTTTGAGGTCTATTTTTACACTGTATGAAATATAGGATCGAAATCCTAAATTGTGCGGAAAATATATAAATACTGGAACAGTTTCTTCCATATTTGGCATTAGAATTGTTCTAACTTGTTGATGTAAGTATCATTCAAAAAGTTGTTCCTATTAGTGATATCATAAAAACAGGCGATCTTATATAATGTAGTACAAATCAGATAGATCCGTTACAAGGAGTTTAGATGGACCTATGACGTGATGGAACTAATTATCCGTGAATTAAATGATGTGATTTATTTACTATTTATGTATTTATTCCTTATTGAAAAAAATCATTACAAATTTAAAAACATTTATATATATAAAAATACAAATACACTTTTCGGGATATGGTTTGATATTGATATAAATTTAAGTTACATATATTTATCTGTAATCTTCAATATATTATATATCTTGCCATAACTAAATATGGAAAGAGTGTAAACTCAAATAAATAGCTACTTTCAAAATAATACTTATTAGGAAAATCAATAGTAAATTTTTTTTAAATATATATGAATATATAAAATATATAAATATAAATAAATATAAATAAAACACAAAACTTAATAAACGTTCATTTGTATTTGTAGCCAAATACAAAAAAGGTACTTTATCAGTTTGGTGGAGTAGCAATTAGTTAAATTGAAAAATGACGTAATTTTTTTTTACTTAAATCCAAATTAATCAGTTTTTCGTATCATTTTGACGTCAGATTCAAGAGTAAAAGGAGCTATACAGGCTAAGTTCTGAATAATCGGTCAGTTCCACATTTTCGGTCATAGAAGAAAAAATAATATAATAATATTTATTTCACTAGGATTGGTTGTTTTTACTCAACCAATCCTAGTGAAATAATTATTTTATATTATTTTTTCTCATATTCTTAATCACTGACAGGTAATTAAAAACTTATCCTATAGAATCTTCCGAATTCTATAATAGAACTAACACTTCAATTACCAAATAGGCAATTGTAATAGTCTCAGTATTTCATGTATTAAAATCTGCAGTGATTATCTGGAACATAAGAACATCAAAATGTTTCTGCATTCTATTTTCCCTGAAAGTTAATGGTAATACGTGAAGACATTTATAGATTAAAACAGCAGAAATTCTACACAATATTATCATGGAATACAAAGTGGCATGAAGACAACACCTATAATTATCACAATTATTAACTTTAAATTAATGAAACATATCTTTCTTTATTTTACTATTCTTATTATATTCTTATTTCAAGAATTAGCAGAATTTTACTGAATTTAAATAATATATCGTCTGACATGAATTTCGTTTTTATCATTGACCTTCACTTCAAAGATTATTTGATGTCCACAAAGCACAAAGAAGGCAATTTTGTTAGTGAATTCTGGAGCAACCATCCAACATTGTCGATAGAATCGTTTGGACTGACAAGAAGTTTCTTAGCCTCAATTGAAAACCACATAAAAAAAAAGACGAAGAGTGGGAATATGAAATTTTTCGAAATATCTGCGAATCAAATGATGGTGTTGTGTAATTAAAGGTAATGATCTTCCTTGCCATTATTGATGGAATGATTCCAATCGTTCATGCATTCCCTGACGATGATGGCATTGGTGTTTCAAATCTCAGATTGCTCCAGGACATTATTTTACTCAGCCAGCGCCATTCTACGACTCGTTCTTCAATTTGGTGGATGCAAGATGGTAATCCGCCTCATTGCATCAATGCAGCTTTAGAATTTCTCAATGAAAAGTTTTATTGTCGAATCATTAGAAGAACTAGATTATGTGCACTTGGTAGAGCGCATACCTTCGCCACCGCTTTGACTCGTGCTCTCCCAAAATTGGATATATTGCTAACTGGATAATGATCAATCATCCAACCAAGTTTCATGCAATATGGTTCAATACTTTTTGAGTTATTGAGTTATAAATGACCTTGACCTTTGACCGGATCACTCCCAAAGTTCTACTAGATTGTTCATGGACATTGACATTATTGTACCATCAAATTTCAGACAATTTGGTTGAATACTTTTTGAGTTATTGAATTACAAATGGCCTTGACCTTGATCTTTGATCTTTGACCCGATTGCTCCCAAAATCTAACAAAATGGTTCCTGTATATTGACCAATCGTCTCACTAAGTTTCATGCAATATGGTTCTATTCTTTTTGAGTTATATATGACCATGACCTTGACCTTTGACCGGGTTGCTCCCAAAATTCTACCAGCAGGTCACTGGACATTGAAAAATCGTTTCACCCAATTTCAGGCAATTTGTTTGAACACTTTTTCAGTTAAGCGAATAATAAGAAGATAAATAAATAAATAAATAGATAAATGACGGGTGAAATATGACCTTTCTGCATTCTTCGATGGTAATAACGAGAACTCCCTGGCCAGTACACAGTCCGGATCTCAACCTTTTGGACTTTCACTTTTGGGTTGCCACACAAATTCGAGGTTATAGGGACAAACAAATTCCGTTGAGTCTCTTATGCAATATGTTCAAAGCTTCGCTGAAAAATATAACCAAGAGACTCTCAGGAAAATTTGCAAGAATGTCCTGATGCGTGCTTCGCTCTTTCTTAAGGCTGGAGGGGGTCATTTTCAACAACTTTTGAAGGACCTCACAAGATGTGCCTCATACGATATAGGATAATAAATGTTTAATAATCATGAATATCTATTATTCTTTTATACTTGTGTACTTTTAATGGCATTTGACGCTTTTTTAGTGCTTCTAAATTCTAATTCGCAATTTTGAAATGATGTTTCTGATGAAACACAGTGGATATCAAATTTTTTAAATTTGTTAAAATTAAAAAAGCGGTAATATTCTTAAATCTTTTACAAATAAAAGGTAAATGAAATTAAGGTTTTGCATTTAAAACCCAAATTATTTCAAATTAAGTTTTTGATGATATTCAACAAAATATCAAAAATTAGTTATATAATTTTTCATATAAAGTAATTATATACTTTTAATAAAACACAATTCTAAACAAAATTTAATGAGTGTTCACAATTAAGTAAAAAATATGTTTCATTTTTATAATCGTATCTTACCAACTGTTGAAGATATATATCTAAATATTTATATTGCATGTTTGCCAATATATGACAAAATTTTCATATATATAATAGAGTGACGTCATACATATTTCAGCTGACAGTGTTAGAATATTAATCTATAGAAAATTTGTTCAAGCAAGTTTGAATTCTTTTAACCATATAATTTTTTTAATGTATCAATAAAAGTTTTTTTCTTTAAATCTTCTATGGCCCCACCATAACTTTCTTTCTTCAAATCTTCTATGGTCCCACCATAACTTGAAGATGATGGAGGTTGAATTATAGTTGAATGAATCAATAAATTGGAATATTCAATTTTTCAATCACTAGTAATTATTATATTCAAAAGTCAACCATTCACGTCACAGAAATATTCAACCAATTTCTTTCAATAAACAGTTACAAAAAGGTTTCGTATATAAACAGCATATAATTGTGAGAGCTTCAAAAGGAAACCAAGAAAATGATGGGGATTCTGATTGAATAAAATATTTTCAAGATATCTGAATGCATTGATGTTTCCTATGAATATTTAATAATATAAATCATTTTAGCAATTAATGCCAGTGATTTCACTGCATGGTTGACTTTAAATTGAGACGGTTTTACCAGCCCTATATGATGTTGTTACTTCCCTATTCTTTATACTGTGCCTTTACCAGCCTTATAAGATGTTGTTACTTCCCTATTCTGTATACTGTGCCTTTACCAGCCTTATAAGATGTTGTTACTTCCTTATTCTGTATACTGTGGCTTTACCAGCCCTATAAAATGTTGTTACTTCCCTATTCTGTATACTGTGCCTTTACCAGCCCTATAAGATTTTCTTACTTCCCTATTCTGTATACTGTGCCTTTACCAGCCCTATAAGATGTTGTTACTTCCCTATTCTGTATACTGTGCCTTTACCAGCCCTATAAGATGTTCTTACTTCCCTATTCTATATACTGTGCCTTTACCAGCCCTATAAGATGTTGTTACTTCCCTATTCTGTATACTGTGCCTTTACCAGCCTTATAAGATGTTGTTACTTCCCTATTCTGTATACTGTGCCTTTACCAGCCCTATAAGATGTTATTACTTCCCTATTCTGTATACTGTGCCTTTACCAGCCCTATAAGATGTTGTTACTTCCCTATTCTGTATACTGTGCCTTTACCAGCCCTATAAGATGTTCTTACTTCCCTATTCTATATACTGTGCCTTTACCAGCCCTATAAGATGTTGTTACTTCCCTATTGTGTATACTGTGCCTTTACTAGCCTTATAAGATGTTGTTACTTCCCTATTCTGTATACTGTGCCTTTACCAGCCCTATAAGATGTTGTTTCTTCCCTATTCTGTATACTGTGCCTTTACCAGCCTTATAAGATGTTGTTACTTCCCTATTCTGTATACTGTGCCTTTACCAGCCCTATAAGATGTTCTTACTTCCCTATTCTATATACTGTGCCTTTACCAGCCCTATAAGATGTTGTTACTTCCCTATTCTGTATACTGTGCCTTTACCAGCCTTATAAGATGTTGTTACTTCCCTATTCTGTATACTGTGCCTTTACCAGCCCGATAAGATGTTGTTACTTCCCTATTCTGTATACTGTGCCTTTACCAGCCCTATAAGATGTTGTTACTTCCCTATTCTGTATACTGTGCCTTTACCAGCCCTATAAGATGTTGTTACTTCCCTATTCTGTATACTGTGCATATACCAGTCCTATAAGATGTTGTTACTTCCCTATTCTTTATACTGTGCCTTTACCATCCCTATAAGATGTTGTTTCTTCCCTAAACACCGACTGTGATGAAATTCTTTTTTAAGCAAATGTTTCAGAGAAATTTACCAGGCACCTTTTTTTAGTGTAAAAAATAGTGTTTTTATCCTCAGAAATACCAGAAAAAATATATAGCATTTGAGATCAGACGGGTCTTTATATATATCCATTTTCAAGCCAAATATGTATAACAGTTGTGTTCCAATATTTCGATATTATTTCTTTCTCTACACTGATTGCATAGATTCACACTATGATTGATTCTATTGCATAGATTCACACTATGATTGATTCTATTGAATAGATTCACACTATGATCGCTACTATTGCATAGATTCACACTATGATCGCTACTATTGCATAGATTCACACTATGATCGCTACTATTGCATAGATTCACACTATGATCGCTACTAATGCATAGATTCACACTATGATCGCTACTAATGCATAGATTCACACTATGATCGCTACTAATGCATAGATTCACACTATGATCGCTACTAATGCATAGATTCACACTATGATCGCTACTAATGCATAGATTCACACTATGATCGCTACTAATGCATAGATTCACACTATGATCGCTACTAATGCATAGATTCACACTATGATCGCTACTAATGCATAGATTCACACTATGATCGCTACTATTGCATAGATTCACACTATGATCGCTACTAATGCATAGATTCACACTATGATCGCTACTAATGCATAGATTCACACTATGATCGCTACTAATGCATAGATTCACACTATGATCGCTACTATTGCATAGATTCACACTATGATCGCTACTAATGCATAGATTCACACTATGATCGCTACTAATGCATAGATTCACACTATGATCGCTACTATTGCATAGATTCACACTATGATCGCTACTAATGCATAGATTCACACTATGATCGCTACTAATGCATAGATTCACACTATGATCGCTACTAATGCATAGATTCACACTATGATCGCTACTATTGCATACATTCACACTATAATCGCTACTATTGCATAGATTCACACTATGATCGCTACTAATGCATAGATTCACACTATGATCGCTACTAATGCATAGATTCACACTATGATCGCTACTAATGCATAGATTCACACTATGATCGCTACTATTGCATAGATTCACACTATGATCGCTACTAATGCATAGATTCACACTATGATCGCTACTATTGCATAGATTCACACTATGATCGCTACTATTGCATAGATTCACACTATGATCGCTACTATTGCATAGATTCACACTATGATCGCTACTATTGCATAGATTCACACTATGATCGCTACTATTGCATAGATTCACACTATGATCGCTACTATTGCATAGATTCACACTATGATCGCTACTATTGCATAGATTCACACTATGATCGCTACTAATGCATAGATTCACACTATGATCGCTATTAATGCATAGGTTCACACTATGATCGCTACTATTGCATAGATTCACATTATGATCGCTACTAATGCATAGATTCACACTATGATCGCTACTAATGCATAGATTCACACTATGATCGCTACTAATGCATAGATTCACACTATGATCGCTACTATTGCATAGATTCACATTATGATCGCTACTAATGCATAGATTCACATTATGATCGCTACTAATGCATAGATTCACACTATGATCGCTACTATTGCATAGATTCACACTATGATCGCTACTATTGCATAGATTCACATTATGATCGCTACTAATGCATAGATTCACACTATGATCGCTACTATTGCATAGATTCACACTATGATCGCTACTAATGCATAGATTCACACTATGATCGCTACTATTGCATAGATTCACACTATGATCGCTACTAATGCATAGATTCACACTATGATCGCTACTAATGCATAGATTCACACTATGATCGCTACTATTGCATAGATTCACATTATGATCGCTACTAATGCATAGATTCACATTATGATCGCTACTAATGCATAGATTCACACTATGATCGCTACTATTGCATAGATTCACACTATGATCGCTACTATTGCATAGATTCACATTATGATCGCTACTAATGCATAGATTCACACTATGATCGCTACTATTGCATAGATTCACACTATGATCGCTACTAATGCATAGATTCACACTATGATCGCTACTATTGCATAGATTCACACTATGATCGCTACTAATGCATAGATTCACACTATGATCGCTACTAATGCATAGATTCACACTATGATCGCTACTAATGCATAGATTCACACTATGATCGCTACTAATGCATAGATTCACACTATGATCGCTACTATTGCATAGATTCACACTATGATCGCTACTAATGCATAGATTCACACTATGATCGCTACTAATGCATAGATTCACACTATGATCGCTACTAATGCATAGATTCACACTATGATCGCTACTATTGCATAGATTCACACTATGATCGCTACTATTGCATAGATTCACACTATGATCGCTACTAATGCATAGATTCACACTATGATCGCTACTAATGCATAGATTCACACTATGATCGCTACTAATGCATAGATTCACACTATGATCGCTACTAATGCATAGATTCACACTATGATCGCTACTAATGCATAGATTCACACTATGATCGCTACTATTGCATAGATTCACACTATGATCGCTACTAATGCATAGATTCACACTATGATCGCTACTATTGCATAGATTCACACTATGATCGCTAC
>CANNZV010004018.1:0-49087 GCA_947561585.1 Caprella mutica
GTCACTGTGATGATGTACTATCAGAGAAAAGAGTCACTGTGATGATGTACTATCAGAGAAAAGAGTCACTGTGATGATGTACTATCAGAGAAAAGAGTCATTATGATGATGTACTATCAGAGAAAAGAGTCATTATGATGATGTACTATCAGAGAAAAGAGTCACTGTGATGATGTACTATCAGAGAAAAGAGTCACTGCGATGATGTACTATCAGAGAAAAGAGTCACTGTGATGATGTACTATCAGAGAAAAGAGTCACTGTGATGATGTACTATCAGAGAAAAGAGTCACTGTGATGATGTACTATCAGAGAAAAGAGTCATTATGATGATGTACTATCAGAGAAAAGAGTCACTGTGATGATGTACTATCAGAGAAAAGAGTCACTGTGATGATGTACTATCAGAGAAAAGAGTCACTGCGATGATGTACTATCAGAGAAAAGAGTCATTATGATGATGTACTATCAGAGAAAAGAGTCACTGTGATGATGTACTATCAGAGAAAAGAGTCACTGTGATGATGTACTATCAGAGAAAAGAGTCACTGCGATGATGTACTATGAGAGAAAAGTCATTATGATGATGTACTATCAGAGAAAAAAGTCACTGAGAAGATGTACTATCAGAGAAAAGAGTCATTATGATGATGTACTATCAGAGAAAAGAGTCACTGTGATGATGTACTATCAGAGAAAAGAGTCACTGTGATGATGTACTATCAGAGAAAAGAGTCACTGTGATGATGTACTATCAGAGAAAAAAGTCACTGTGATGATGTACTATCAGAGAAAAGAGTCACTGTGATGATGTACTATCAGAGAAAAGAGTCACTGTGATGATGTACTATCAGAGAAAAGAGTCACTGTGATGATGTACTATCAGAGGAAAGAGTCACTGTGATGATGTACTATCAGAGAAAAGAGTCATTATGATGATGTACTATCAGAGAAAAGAGTCACTGTGATGATGTACTATCAGAGAAAAGAGTCACTGTGATGATGTACTATCAGAGAAAAGAGTCACTGCGATGATGTACTATCAGAGAAAAGAGTCACTGCGATGATGTACTATCAGAGAAAAGAGTCATTATGATGATGTACTATCAGAGAAAAGAGTCACTGTGATGATGTACTGTCAGAGAAAAGAGTCACTGTGATGATGTACTATCAGAGAAAAAAGTCACTGTGATGATGTACTATCAGAGGAAAGAGTCACTGTGATGATGTACTATCAGAGAAAAGAGTCACTGCGATGATGTACTATCAGAGAAAAGAGTCATTATGATGATGTACTATCAGAGAAAAGAGTCACTGTGATGATGTACTATCAGAGAAAAGAGTCACTGTGATGATGTACTATCAGAGAAAAGAGTCACTGCGATGATGTACTATCAGAGAAAAGAGTCATTATGATGATGTACTATCAGAGAAAAAAGTCACTGAGAAGATGTACTATCAGAGAAAAGAGTCATTATGATGATGTACTATCAGAGAAAAGAGTCACTGTGATGATGTACTATCAGAGAAAAGAGTCACTGTGATGATGTACTATCAGAGAAAAAAGTCACTGTGATGATGTACTATCAGAGAAAAGAGTCACTGTGATGATGTACTATCAGAGAAAAGAGTCACTGTGATGATGTACTATCAGAGAAAAGAGTCACTGTGATGATGTACTATCAGAGGAAAGAGTCACTGTGATGATGTACTATCAGAGAAAAGAGTCACTGCGATGATGTACTATCAGAGAAAAGAGTCATTATGATGATGTACTATCAGAGAAAAGAGTCACTGTGATGATGTACTATCAGAGAAAAGAGTCACTGTGATGATGTACTATCAGAGAAAAGAGTCACTGCGATGATGTACTATCAGAGAAAAGAGTCACTGTGATGATGTACTATCAGAGAAAAGAGTTATTATGATGATGTACTATCAGAGAAAAGAGTCATTATGATGATGTACTATCAGAGAAAAGAGTCACTGTGATGATGTACTATCAGAGAAAAGAGTCACTGCGATGATGTACTATCAGAGAAAAGAGTCACTGTGATGATGTACTATCAGAGAAAAGAGTCACTGCGATGATGTACTATCAGAGAAAAGAGTCACTGTGATGATGTACTATCAGAGAAAAGAGTCATTATGATGATGTACTATCAGAGAAAAGAATCACTGTGATGATGTACTATCAGAGAAAAGAGTCACTGTGATGATGTACTATCAGAGAAAAGAGTCACTGCGATGATGTACTATCAGAGAAAAGAGTCATTATGATGATGTACTATCAGAGAAAAGAGTCACTGTGATGATGTACTATCAGAGAAAAGAGTCACTGTGATGATGTACTATCAGAGAAAAGAGTCACTGCGATGATGTACTATCAGAGAAAAGAGTCATTATGATGATGTACTATCAGAGAAAAAAGTCACTGAGAAGATGTACTATCAGAGAAAAAAGTCACTGAGAAGATGTACTATCAGAGAAAAGAGTCACTTTGATGATGTACTATCAGAGAAAAAAGTCACTGTGATGATGTACTATCAGAGAAAAGAGTCACTGTGATGATGTACTATCAGAGAAAAGAGTCACTGTGATGATGTACTATCAGAGAAAAGAGTCACTGTGATGATGTACTATCAGAGGAAAGAGTCACTGTGATGATGTACTATCAGAGAAAAGAGTCACTGCGATGATGTACTATCAGAGAAAAGAGTCATTATGATGATGTACTATCAGAGAAAAGAGTCACTGTGATGATGTACTATCAGAGAAAAGAGTCACTGTGATGATGTACTATCAGAGAAAAGAGTCACTGTGATGATGTACTATCAGAGAAAAGAGTCACTGCGATGATGTACTATCAGAGAAAAGAGTCACTTTGATGATGTACTATCAGAGAAAAGAGTCATTATGATGATGTACTATCAGAGAAAAGAGTCATTATGATGATGTACTATCAGAGAAAAGAGTCACTGTGATGATGTACTATCAGAGAAAAGAGTCACTGCGATGATGTACTATCAGAGAAAAGAGTCACTGTGATGATGTACTATCAGAGAAAAGAGTCACTGTGATGATGTACTATCAGAGAAAAGAGTCACTGCGATGATGTTTCCAGCAGAGAAAAGAGTCACTGTGATGATGTACTATCAGAGAAAAGAGTCATTATGATGATGTACTATCAGAGAAAAGAGTCACTGTGATGATGTACTATCAGAGAAAAGAGTCACTGTGATGATGTACTATCAGAGAAAAGAGTCACTGCGATGATGTACTATCAGAGAAAAGAGTCACTGCGATGATGTACTATCAGAGAAAAGAGTCACTGTGATGATGTACTATCAGAGAAAAGAGTCACTGTGATGATGTACTATCAGAGAAAAGAGTCACTGTGATGATGTACTATCAGAGAAAAGAGTCACTGCGATGATGTACTATGAGAGAAAAGTCATTATGATGATGTACTATGAGAGAAAAGTCATTATGATGATGTACTATCAGAGAAAAAAGTCACTGAGAAGATGTACTATCAGAGAAAAGAGTCATTATGATGATGTACTATCAGAGAAAAGAGTCACTGTGATGATGTACTATCAGAGAAAAGAGTCACTGTGATGATGTACTATCAGAGAAAAGAGTCACTGTGATGATGTACTATCAGAGAAAAAAGTCACTGTGATGATGTACTATCAGAGAAAAGAGTCACTGTGATGATGTACTATCAGAGAAAAGAGTCACTGTGATGATGTACTATCAGAGGAAAGAGTCACTGTGATGATGTACTATCAGAGAAAAGAGTCATTATGATGATGTACTATCAGAGAAAAGAGTCACTGTGATGATGTACTATCAGAGAAAAGAGTCACTGTGATGATGTACTATCAGAGAAAAGAGTCACTGCGATGATGTACTATCAGAGAAAAGAGTCACTGCGATGATGTACTATCAGAGAAAAGAGTCATTATGATGATGTACTATCAGAGAAAAGAGTCACTGTGATGATGTACTGTCAGAGAAAAGAGTCACTGTGATGATGTACTATCAGAGAAAAAAGTCACTGTGATGATGTACTATCAGAGTTAACAGTATAAATTATTAGTTTTTTAATTGTATAGTAAATGTACTTGGTACTTCTAAGTACTTTAAAAAGTACTTGGTACTTGTACTTTGAAAGTACATTTTTATTTGAGTACTTGGGCAACTACTTCAAGTACATTGATTTACGAGTACTTGTACTTAGTACTTAAGTACTTTCGATGTACTTTTCGCCCATCTCTGAATACAGCAAACCCTCATAGACCAATCTCGAACTAGTCAAGATATTTTCGAAACTGTACTGGAAAAAACTTCCTAGACAAACCACTGTTTTTGTCACCTGACAGTTATTCTAGTGTAAATATTACAGGGAGTAATTTCTATAATACTATGCTCGACACAAATCTCTTAACAAATAGTGTATTATATCTATTATAGTAGTTTTGGCTGCTTTAGGATAGCATATAAGAAAACTCATCATTTTTTTTCATGACTGAGTCTGTGCTAAAAATATTGATGTGAAGAATTACAGAAAAGTAGATACAGTGATGACTAAGCTTATTAATTGATGTGATGGTTACTGTGAAAGTTTTCCATTTGCTTAATTATTTTTTGTCTATTCATTGTTAGGTTTTCATTATTTCAATTCGTCAATTAAAAAGAGGCCTATGAAATATGCAATGAATATCCTTTTCTAATGTCTATCTATACTCATTTTTTCATATATATTTATGCTGAAAATTTTATTTGATAAATTTAAATTTTTCCTTTCATATAAAATTTAGATTTCGTATATGCCACATGTGTTTAAAAACTATTGTACCTAACATCAATTTTGTCGCTTAACATCAGAATCTATTTTTAGAATTCAACCTGAACTCTAACATGATTTGAAACATGTTCTTTATCCTGTCGATCCAAAAGAATAAAGCTGAGGTTTCTAAATTTCTTTTTAACCAAATTGATAGAGTTCCTGGTTAGATATGAACAGCTGAAACATCATTACCTTTGCAATATTGCGGAAAGTTATGTTTTTGTCGGTTTTATCTATCATCTTGTTATTCGCATAACTCAAAAAGTCAACCAAATTGCCTGAAATTTAGTGCGACGATTGGTCATTATTCAGGAACCATTCGTATCAAGATCAAGGTCCTTTATAACTCAAGGAATATAGGATGGTCAAAGTCATTTATAAGCGATGGCGAAGGTATGCCTTCTCAGAGTGCCGTTATAGTTTAAAGCGTACTATCTAATTTTAAGATATTCCTGTCACAGGTAAAATCTATTAGTGA
Source organism: Caprella mutica (assembly GCA_947561585.1). NCBI lineage: Eukaryota > Metazoa > Arthropoda > Malacostraca > Amphipoda > Caprellidae > Caprella > Caprella mutica. The sequence goes on from CANNZV010004018.1 coordinate 5,334, forward strand.
TGTACCTGAACATTATACCGTGCTAACCTTTTAATTAGGGTCAATATTTCAACAAACTTTTATCTAGATCGCTAGAATTAGTTCTGACTTATCGAACAGTTCCAAATTATCGATTATACAAAATTGGTACCCATGATACCTGCAGGTATCATGGGTACCAATTAAAATAACGTTTTAAGCTAAATATATTTCACCTATTGTGATCGATAATGTCCAACGGAGAAGATTGTAATCAGAATTGAGGTAACTCCATGAATTTCTAATTACCATCAACAAAGGGATGTTTTCTATTTTTCTATTGCAGAATATATATAAATAATATATTATCTATAATATGAACACATTGTAAATATAATACCAAATATAGAATTTCGTGGACGAAATATCTGTTAAACAAAATGTCCTAGACGAATTGTCCGTGGACGAAATTTCCGTTGACGAATGTTCGTGGACGAAATGTCCGCACACGGGAAGTGACGCTTGTGACATTACCTTCTGTTCGTAGCATGTGTTCCCGTAACTGAAATTGCATCTTTAGGATGGTGCGGTGGAGCCAGCGGCTAACCTGCTGAGTTCTTTGGGGCTCAACTGAGAGGAGGTCAGCCTGGGGATAGAATGGATACTTATTGTAATGGGTAACGTGGAAGGAGGGAGAATTTTTTTAGACATCCTTGTAAATTAAGGTATTAATGCTAATAATTAAATAATACTTAATAAATCGAAATAAAGTAGCTACAATATAAATTCATTAAAAAAATTAAAACCTTTTTAAAATCACATTGTTTGATAATATAGATCGAGAGTGGTATATTTTCTACCTTTAGTTTTGTTTCGCACTCACCTGTTCACCGTTAATTAAGAAGGTGAGGTAGGCAGGTGGGTAAGAAGGTGAAGAGACGCAGGTAAGGTTAACAAGGTCGTTAACCTTGTACTGGTTTGTTAATCCTTGAATTACAGGACCATTTTTGGGAAGAGCTGAGATAAAGGTTTTGTTTTATTAATAACATACTTGATATTCTATGTAGCCGTCAAAATTGTCCACCTGTGCATCAGATTAATCAAGAAACTTCAAGATCCGTGGTTTTTTTATTAATTCTTCAAATGCATTTTGTAAATGTTTTCATGTTCTAACATTCTATCACGTACCTACAACCTGCATCTGAGTCTGTCTATAATCTGTGTAGAAAATAGGGGCATTGCCCGATACTTCGCACTGGAAGGTTCCGCTGGCGCCGAGGGTTACGTTCGTGATGTGAATTCGACCCAACTGGGATTGGGACACCTGGAGGGGGATGAGGAGTGGTATATTATTCGACCGGTTGAAAAAAGCGGATATCAGAATCTTAAATTTATACCCGATTGAAATTCGAAATGATTAAACATGGTCAAAAAAGTTTTTTAAATTAAATATAATGTTGAAAGAACGATATATACCTATTTCTATGTGTGGCTAAAATTTGAGTCTATAACATTAAAATCAGCTGTGAGATAGGAAGACTATCAAAACATGTCACCAAATGAATGGAGACAAAATGTGTAAACAGATTGAAATTTTGATATCCTGATTGGAACCGTGAGGAGACCTTCCTTCCAACAGCAACATCGATCGCTCGCTCCATTCCCCAAAAATTAACACCGACTGAAAAGTAATGAAATCGAAATGAAATGAATGGGAAGAGTGGTAGATGAGCGATCTGTTCAGGAGATTCAACAGCGAGTGTCACTTTGCCGATTGAACGAAGTCGAAGCCAGTAACTATAGCACGGAATGGCAGACAGATGGACACGATTCGACTCTCCTGTTCCAAATTAGGCCTGTCCAAAGATTCTGTTAACATGGAGTGACTTTTCCAAAAAGAAAATTAAGATCGGCGATCATTTTTGAGGAATTTCTTTTCCGCTACACAATTTGAGCATAATTATTCGTAGTGCTGAAGGATTTGACCATTGTCAATGGTTCTTTTTCTTCTCTCTCTCTCATGGGATTTGAAATAGACAGTGATACGCTTTTGTGAATTTTGAAGCAGTTACGTAGTCCTTTGTACCTAACGCTCATATTGTAGAATTCTTTCAATATTACTATTCATTTTATTCACATCATATTCGTAATTTATGGGACTATTTAAGAATTGTGTTATATGTATTATTAGTGTTATCTAAAATATACGAAATTGAAAACTGTGTTTTGTGAAATTAGAATAGGCTAAGCTCTGAGTTTTTGGACAGTTCCACATTTTCGATCATATGAGAATTTTTTGATAATAATTTTTATGATACCTAACAGTTAAATAATTTTTTTTTCTGATATATGATCGAAAATGTAGAACTGTCCGATATCTCGTAATTTACCATAGCATCACATCGACCAAAATTTAGATATGATATACAGTATATGTGTGGCTGTATTGAACACATGTAAACCTCTTTTATTCACAGTGTTGGCGGGATAACCTTATTGCAGTTCTCTTACGAGTTTTTTAAACCCTTTTTTCGTAGTACATTTAATAGTACGTTTTTAAAACCATCACATGATTATCAAATGAATAGATACTTGAAAATATAATGCGGTTACAATTTCGCTATATAAAATTTCCACCGACTGGTGGTAAGTGACTTTTTTCATGGAGCCACTTTCCTTTTTGACTGCTTCTTCTAGTCCCTTGTATCTAATTTCCTTTTGACGTCAGCTATATGGCCTTTTGATCCGAACTAAATTTATTATATGAAGTAGAAATTATTTCTTAAAGCGTGTAACTAGTTGGGTTGTGACAATATGCTTTTAAAAGCATAGATCCCGAGAAAATATTATAGACTGAGAGAATTAAGCACTATTGAATGGTTCTAAACAGTGGTATACAGGGTCCCAAAAAAACAGATACCCAAATTTCAATGGCTGTTATTCAAAAACTATTAAACTTACGAATTATCTGAAAATCACATACTGTTTAGCAACAATTATTCCATATCTGTATAAAATTTTAGATGAATATAATTAACCGTTTTCTTAACACAGTCATTTTTAGTGACCGATAGCAAAAACCTGTTTGCGCACTTTTGGTTTAATTTCGAATTTTAGATATTAAAACCATGTTTTCAATAACTTTCAAACAGTTTATTAAAATTGTTTATTAAAAAAAACGTTATTATAACAATAAAAGTCGTTTATTAATATGCAACCAAAAAAACGATGAAAGTGTTCCTCCCTATTAATCGTTTCAAGGCGATCTGATGAGCCATTCGATACGATGATTCAGGGCGATAATGCGTATTGCCGAATAGCTCATTTAGTTTTCCCTTACAGCAACAGTTCTGAACCCGTCCTGAACCAACCAGGTTCGATTGATTCTGTGTCCATGTTTTTCTCGAAGTCTTGGAACGATTCTATCATTTATTAGATCAAGGATTCAAGATATCTATCTTCATTTAAATCATTTTTGTATAAATAAGGACAGACGATACGGCCAAGTCGGCCATGCTACCTAGTCCAATCCACACACAGACTTTCTATCACGAAATTCTTACGTCAAAGTTGAAAGTAGGAGGTTGGTTCTTCGGTGCATATGTGCAAACGGTATGACAATTTATTTTACCATTCACATGAAAAGTGGTCTCATCACCACCGGACATTTCTTTGCTAAAAACCAATGAGCAAAATTCAGCCGCCGAGGAAGATCGGTATCAAGGTGTATGTTTCGCTCGTGCATCTTGTAAGGATGTCAATTAAAATTTAAGGTTACAAATCTGTTTAATGTATATTTAGTTACATCTAATACACTTTTCATTGCAGTGATTTGCAAATTTTCTGTAAGTGCTTCTTTAAAATTCGAACTGTGAAATTAGTATTTTACTGAAAGTGCGCAAGCAGGTTGTTGGTATCGGTCACTAAAAATACAGCTAAAAGAAAACCGTTTAAAACGATTCATCTGATATTTTGTACAGAGAAAAAAAAATATTGAGAGACTAATTTTTATTCTCCAATTTCTTGTAAGTTTAATAGTTTTTGAATTACAGCCTTTGAAATTTGGGTATCGGTTTTTTTGAGACACCCTGTATAGTATTCAATACCATTTCGTTTCGTCTATGATATTCTTAAGATCTATGATTTTAAAAGCATATTGTCACAAAATAGTAATTGAACATTACTTACATCAACAAGTAGGTGCTCGTTTCTGAAAATCTTTGCAGGTTTCTTCTGGCCGGGCACGTAGCGGTAAATTTCTTGGATTCCCTGATACCATTTCACCGAGTAGAGACTATCCTGTTGTAGCCTCCACTCACACTCCAGTATTGCGCTACCCCCCACCTAGAGGGGGAAAACCATCTTATATTGGGGGAAAATCATCTTTTATGGAGGAAAACCATCTTGTATGAGGGGAAAACCATCTTATATGAGGGGAAAATCATCTTATATAAGGGGAAAATCATCTTATATGAGGGGAAAACCATCTTATATGAGGGGAAAACCATCTTATATGGGGGAAAACCATCTTATATGGGGAAACACTATCTTATATAGGGAAACACTATCTTATATGAGGAAACACTATCTTATATTGGGGTAAAACCATCTTATATGGGGGAAAAACATCTTATATGGGGGAAAAACATCTTATATGGGGGAAAAACATCTTATATGGTGGTAAATTCATCTTATATGGGGGAAAACCATCTTATATGGGGGGAAACCATCTTATATGGGGGGACATATTTTATATGGGGAGAAACCATTTTATATGGGGGGAAACCTTAGTTGGTATCCATACCAACTAAAATAAATAATAATTAAACGATTTATATAGTTTTTTCTTATATTCTCGTGGAAAAAGTAGGAGGAGCTTAGCAAAAAGTCTGGTGGATAGAGTTGAAAAACCCTGAGTGTGTACGGGCCGTAAGTATCCCTAAATCGTTTAATTACACTAATTATAATTTATCCAAAAAATGTGTTTTTAATTATGAAATTGAACGATGGTTAACCCATGGAAAAAGTTATAGTTGAAGAAGGACCAGTTTGTATTTAATGGACAAATACATTATTTTTTAGTGGCTGAATTGGAAATATGTTGATGGATCAGCCAAATTAATTTACATATGTTGAGGGATTAGTCAAGTTAATTTACATATGTTGATAGATCAGCCAAATTATTTCAAATATGTTGATAGATCAGCCAAATTATTTCAAATATGTTGATAGATCAGCCAAATTATTTCAAATATGTTGATAGATCAGCCAAATTATTTTAAATATGTTGATAGATCAGCCAAATTATTTTAAATATGTTGATAGATCAGTCAAATTATTTTAAATATGTTGATGGATCAGTCAAATTATTTTAAATATGTTGATGGATCAGCCAAATTATTTTAAATATGTTTTTTCCATTTTTTAAATTTATATATTGTTTTCAGTGAACTAAAGAGATAACCATACATAATCTAATATGGCCCCACCATAACTTTTCCTCTGGGTATCAATGACTTTTTCATATTTAAAGTTTGTTGAAGAAGTTCTAAGTTAGTTAATGAATCCATTCACTTAGGTTTAATCTCCAAACTTTCCTTCATTGACATTTTTCCAAATGCTGCTCTAGTCTTACATACCAATTCGAAATAATACAATAATGGTGATATAACAATAATTGAATATAAAGGGAAATTAATTATTTTTAACAAATATACATTGTAATTGTAGCCATTTTTGTCATATTTAATTGCGTTACTTAGACGAAATATAATTAGTATTTAACAATTAAATTAAAAAAATAATAGTAATTTATTCAATTGTAACTAACCTTAATTGTTGGGTATTCGGGCAAATTCCGAATTATCGGACGTTCTACATTGACGATATTATATGAAAAAAATATATAATTATTAAAATTAAAGTAAAATAATAACAATTATATTATTTATTGCATACCGAAAATTTGTAAGTTCCGGATAACTCAATAACATACCCTGATATTTTAACTGAATGGATATATCAAAGAAACTAGGGTAAGTTACGAATTATCGGTCAGTACTACATCTTCGGTCATATAAGAAAAAAACGATATAAAAATTATTATTATTACATAGTGCTATCTAATAATAATAATTTTTATATTGTTTTTCTTATATGACCGAAGATGTAGTACTGACCGATAATTCGTAACTCACCCTATATAAGATCAGTTTACATTTTAATATATTTTTTATTCACTACCTTTTATCTGTTTCAGAAATAGAAGAGGTTCTGTCAAGTTTTTTATTACAATATAATTAATTGCATGGAACAACTAAGACGAATTGGGAAAACGTGATAGAATATTTAGAGCAGTTACTATTATTAGTGAATCCTGCCTACTAATGTATCCATTTTGGGATACTATTACTCACCTCTATCCATTTAGGGATACTATTACTCACCTGTATCCATTTGGGATACTATTACTCACCTCTATCCATTTGGGGATACTATTACTCACCTCTATCCATTTGGGGATACTATTACTCACCTCTATCCATTTGGGGATACTATTACTCACCTCTATCCATTTGGGGATACTATTACTCACCTCTATCCATTTGGGGATACTATTACTCACCTCTATCCATTTGGGGATACTATTACTCACCTCTATCCATTTTGGGGATACTATTACTCACCTCTATCCATTTTGGGGATATTATTCTAGTGACGGAGATTTTCCCCTCGGATACTGTGAAAAAGAAAGAAAAATGTGCATTAAATAAAGTAAAACACAATTATCAGACACGATATAAATCGTGTCCGGAAGTTTCACCGCAAGAAAGTTCGCAGCACGGAATTTTCGTCGCACTTTTTTTTTTTTATAATCTGTTTTAAGAAACCAGAGGCAAATGAAATGATCGATACTTCTCCTTTTTGAGACCCTTCACAACACCCACTACCAAAAATGCTTGACAAAATATCAACGTGAATCTTGACTGCAAACAAGAACGGGCACTCATAGAGCGTATACCTCCGTCGCGGCTTATAAATGATCTTGACCAATGACCATCCAATAATCCTTAATATATAAATAAACTTGACCTTTGACCCGTTCGCTCCCAAAATTCAATCAAATGGTACTTGGATAATGACCAATCGTCACACTAAATTTCAGGCAATTTGGTTGAATCCTTTTGAGTTATAATTATATTATTATAAATCAAAATGTATATGAAATCAATACAGATTTCAATACAGGTATATCTGTGGGATGGTTTAGCCGTCTTTTCATTATTGGTGTAACATGTATGTATTAGCAGGCACCATTTTGATTGAACCCCAATTGAACCAATTAATATTTTATCTATACTAATAATTTCCTTAGTGTGTTTATTTATTTATTTATTTGGTGTCCGCTTTTACTCGAAGGGTATTATGCATGAAGAATGTAACTATGATACGCACGGGAATATATTGACTTGATATTTAAATATCCTGTTTTTATTAAATTTTTGAATGTATTTTATCTAAGATATAAATAAGACTATGCAGAAAATTTATAATTGAATTCATTAAAAGTAACCTAATAACGGGTAATTAATTGATATGGACGATGACCCGTTATTTTTAACGGGAAAATACACTAGTAATTAATATTCGGCTTAATTTAAAGCTGAATATTATGCAAAATTAATTTATATGTATTTATAATTTCATATTTTTGCGTAGGAGATCGAAAATATTTAACCGTACGATAATTCGTGACTTACCCTGTCATTTTAAAGTACCTACTGCGAATAAGGTTGAATTTACAGCTGATGAACTTCTATTGTTGCCAAAATCCTTTTAAACATTATCATTGAGATTTTTTTTTTTCTACGTATACTGTGAACGTGCAATTTTAATAACTAAATATCCCGCGGCGAAAATTCCATGAGGTGAAATCTTCGTGCGGCAAGTTTTCTTGCGGGGAAAATTCCTAATACGGAAATAAATACCGGGTTGAAAACTATTGAAATTTGCATCTGGTATTTAATCTGAATTTGGTATTGATATATAACCCTCGTGATGAAAATAAAATATAAATTTTATATATGTTTATATTTTAATAGCCCCAGGGGCTCTATCCTGAAGCTGTCTGTTGTGAATGGAAAAGAAGGGGGGTGGTATCCCTTTGGCCCATACTGTTGAAATTTGAATTATGTAGTGTTTTTTTTTTCCATTTTTACCATGTTTATCAATTTTTCAACGCTACTTGCAGTTTTAGAGGATAGCGCTAGGGTTATGCTCTTCAACTACGAGGTCTTAGATTTTGTGTTAGGTAGACTCGTAGGCTTCATTTACTATCACCTCTTCATTTTCCTCTTCCATCCGTGAGTGCAGCCACCGGTGCTTGTGTCCCTTTTCGTCACATTCCTTGGTAAGTGACTGCATTCACGGAGTAGCTTTTCTGCATCCATGAGCAATGTCATCGACTGATGGTAAGTTACTTTGCTCATGGAGCCATTTTCCTTTCCGACTGTTTCTTCCAGTCCCTTGTATTTAATTTCCTTTTGATGTCAATGATATGGCCTTTGGTTCCGAAACGGACGTTAAACCCCTACTAAATTAAAAAGAATATTTTAGAATATTTTGTGTGACACGATTCAATTTTATATGACTAGGGAAATAAATAATGGTAATGATAATAGTATGTATATTGTATTTTAACGTTACATGTCACATTTCACGAAAATTTAGAGATGGAAAAAACAATATTATAAAATAGAACTTTTTGTCAATTTTATATTTCCTCTCTAACTTTGGACTGGAAAGTTTGATGTACTTCATAGCGAAGTAACTTCTCGTTGTCCATCAATACCAAAGATAAAAAAAAAACATACCGTAACGATTTGCAGCATTCTATATATTTATTTATATTCATTCTTATATAAGTCTTGCGTTTACTGTATAGTTTGAATCTAGAGTAAGTTTCGAGTTATCGGACGTTCCGCATTTTCGGTCATAAAAAAACATATAACAGTTAAAATAACTAGTTAAATAATAACTATATGTTGTTAGCTTATATGATCGAAAATGTAAAACTGTCTGATATCTCAGAACCTACCCTGTACGTCTAAACTAAAATCCGGATCTATCCACAGCAATTTTTATCATTCAAATCCTCCTTATAAAAAAGTGTCTAAAAGTTCCAGATTGTGAAGCTGTTTCTCCTCTCAAAAACTGACATTGGCTGTGTTTCAATCTAGAGGTACAACCACAGAATCAACCGCTTCAACCCCACAATGTTTTCTTAGCAGGACTATCGAATAAGACCTGTGTCCCTGAAATAAAAGTGTATGCGAGCGGCACCGATTCAATTGTCTTTTTTACACCCATTGCAATTTCTCTCTTTTGACTGGAGAGAGATTGATTGCAGGCTTTTATCAACTCAATATTGGAGGTATTTATTGAGTGCAGTGTCTCCTGCTCCCTGGAGTAACTGCACTGGAGTAACTGCACTGGGGTAACTGCATTGGGGTAACTGCACTGGAGTAACTGCACTGGAGTAACTGCACTGGGGTAACTGCATTGGGGTAACTGCACTGGAGTAACTGCACTGGGGTAACTGCACTGGAGTAACTGCAATAGAGTAACTGCAATAGAGTAACTGCAATAGAGTAACTGCAATAGAGTAACTGCACTGGAGTACCTGCACTGGAGTACCTGCACTGGAGTACCTGCACTGGAGTACCTGCACTGGAGTACCTGCACTGGAGTACCTGCACTGGAGTAACTGCAATAGAGTAACTGCAATAGAGTAACTGCAATAGAGTAACTGCACTGGAGTACCTGCACTGGAGTACCTGCACTGGAGTACCTGCACTGGAGTACCTGCACTGGAGTACCTGCACTGGAGTACCTGCACTGGAGTACCTGCACTGGAGTAACTGCACTGGAGTAACTGCACTGGAGTAACTGCACTGGAGTAACTGCACTGGAGTAACTGCACTGGAGTAACTGCACTGGAGTAACTGCACTGGAGTAACTGCACTGGAGTAACTGCACTGGAGTAACTGCACTGGAGTAACTGCACTGGAGTAACTGCACTGGAGTAACTGCACTGGAGTAACTGCACTGGAGTAACTGCACTGGAGTACCTGCACTGGAGTAACTGCACTGGAGTAACTGCACTGGAGTACCTGCACTGGAGTACCTGCACTGGAGTACCTGCACTGGAGTACCTGCACTGGAGTACCTGCACTGGAGTACCTGCACTGGAGTACCTGCACTGGAGTACCTGCACTGGAGTACCTGCACTGGAGTACCTGCACTGGAGTACCTGCACTGGAGTACCTGCACTGGAGTACCTGCACTGGAGTACCTGCACTGGAGTACCTGCACTGGAGTACCTGCACTGGAGTACCTGCACTGGAGTACCTGCACTGGAGTACCTGCACTGGAGTACTTGCACTGGAGTACTTGCACTGGAGTACTTGCACTGGAGTACCTGCACTGGAGTACCTGCACTGGAGTACCTGCACTGGAGTACCTGCACTGGAGTACCTGCACTGGAGTACCTGCACTGGAGTACCTGCACTGGAGTACCTGCACTGGAGTACCTGCACTGGAGTACCTGCACTGGAGTACCTGCACTGGAGTACCTGCACTGGAGTACCTGCACTGGAGTACCTGCACTGGAGTACCTGCACTGGAGTACCTGCACTGGAGTACCTGCACTGGAGTACCTGCACTGGAGTACCTGCACTGGAGTAACTGCATTGGGGTAACTGCATTGGGGTAACTGCATTGGGGTAACTGCATTGGGGTAACTGCATTGGGGTAACTGCATTGGGGTAACTGCATTGGGGTAACTGCATTGGGGTAACTGCATTGGGGTAACTGCACTGGAGTAACTGCACTGGGGTAACTGCACTGGGGTAACTGCACTGGAGTAACTGCACTGGAGTAACTGCACTGGAGTAACTGCACTGGAGTAACTGCATTGGGGTAACTGCACTGGGGTAACTGCACTGGAGTAACTGCACTGGAGTAACTGCACTGGAGTAACTGCACTGGAGTAACTGCACTGGAGTAACTGCACTGGAGTAACTGCACTGGGGTAACTGCACTGGGGTAACTGCACTGGAGTAACTGCACTGTTGCAAGTAGCCTCTAAATTTTCTTTAGTTTTCAAAAACCTTATTTCCATTCAATTTTTTCACTATTGAGGCTACTTCCTTACCCAGGACTCTACATTCACTGTACTGTAATTCATTATACAGCAGATCCAATGTATATAATGAACTATTTTTTTGTAGCATTAGTTCCGAGTTATAGGATGGTTCCAAATTTTAAATCTTATGAAGAGAACCAATATAATTAAAATAACGACGTGAATTATGATAATTATATAGTTCCATTTTGAATATCATCGAAAATGTGAAACGGTTCCCTTCCAATCTTCTTAGGCCCCACCATAACTTTCTCACTGTCACGTGCTCTTCTAAAAAAATATCTAAACTGAATCATAATAGGAGAAAATGTCCTCATAGTGACCTGTACAATAATTTAATTAATATACAATAACTTGACTAATATACAATAACTTGACTAATATACAATAACTTGACTAACATACAATTACTTGACTAATATACAATAGCTTGACTAACAAACAATAGCTTGACTAATACACTACATACAATAGACTCTATCATAGGCTCTAATACAATAGCTTGACTAATACACTATATACAATAGGTTCTATACAATAGGCTCTAATACAATAGCTTGACTAATACACTATATACAATAGGTTCTATACAATAGGCTCTAATACAATAGCTTGACTAATACACTATATACAATAGGTTCTATACAATAGGCTCTAATACAATAGCTTGACTAATACACTATATACAATAGGTTCTATACAATAGGCTCTAATACAATAGCTTGACTAATACACTATATACAATAGGTTCTATACAATAGGCTCTAATACAATAGCTTGACTAATACACTATATACAATAGGTTCTATACAATAGGCTCTAATACAATAGCTTGACTAATACACTATATACAATAGGTTCTATACAATAGGCTCTAATACAATAGCTTGACTAATACACTATATACAATAGGTTCTATACAATAGGCTCTAATACAATAGCTTGACTAATACACTATATACAATAGGTTCTATACAATAGGCTCTAATACAATAGCTTGACTAATACACTATATACAATAGGTTCTATACAATAGGCTCTAATACAATAGCTTGACTAATACACTATATACAATAGGTTCTATACAATAGGCTCTAATACAATAGCTTGACTAATACACTATATACAATAGGTTCTATACAATAGGCTCTAATACAATAGCTTGACTAATACACTATATACAATAGGTTCTATACAATAGGCTCTAATACAATAGCTTGACTAATACACTATATACAATAGGCTCTATCATAAGGCTCTAATACAATAGCTTGACTAATACACTATATACAATAGGTTCTATACAATAGGCTCTAATACAATACTGCATGTCTGTATTTAGAAGGTCTCCTTAACTTCTTTCTTCTACAGTCACAAACTAGAGGACTAACAGACATTTATGTCGTTTTTAGTTCCTCCACAATATTATAATACCAAAAGTTAGTCCATAAAAGAGCTAATGGTTGAATATTTCCCTTTATATCCTTTATTTCCTTTCTATCCTTTCTATCCTTGCCTTATTTATTCGATTGCGTTGTTTCAGTTGGAGGGAATTACCATGAATAAACCATGTCACTTTGCATCATCGCCTATTGATGATGGATGTACAAAGTGATATGCTCCGGCATATGAAGTACTTAAAACGAAACCTAGTGTTTAAAGGTAAAAAGACCATATAAACCATATAGCAGGTGAAATGTATATAGGGTCAGTTCCGTATTGTCAGACTGTTACACCTTTCGAGCAAGGATTTTGGTTACGAAGTAAACGTTGAACCCCCTACAATCACTGCAGGTTTCTAATTTTTTAAGCATATTTTTCACCACCTCAGCAAATGTCCTAAAGTTGAAGTAGATGGTCAAAGAGGTCAAATAGTGACCGGCGTAAAAGGTCGAAGAATGACCGGCTAAAGAGGTCAAATAGTGACAGGTCAAACAGGTCAAAAAGTGACCGGTCAAATAGGTCACAACTTCAAGTGTTGGATGCAATGACTCTCTTTTTTTCTGGCTCTCTCCCAAGTAGATCATTTCCTGAGACTCAAACTTTGTCTCCTCATCAAAGACTCAAATTAACAATCCACCTCTCCACCAATTTACCCTGCGACTCTCTTGATTAGCTTGCTTAAAGAGTCATACAGTCAAAACCCACACTTCGACTCACAACCAAACGTTATAAGTTACCCCCAATTAGTAACAAAAACCAACCTAAGTCAACACATAAGAAGACAATTCATTTTCAGTTCGATATTTTCCAAAATGTATTACGTGTTCATTGGTAGGTACAACATCGGCTGGGAAATATCTAAAATGTAGGACATTTATGCAAATCAGAATTCCAGGCAGGACATGTAAAGTTAAGTAGTGTTGCAGTAAATTTTAGGTCTCTTTGTATCTTGAGTGTCTATAGTTGCTTGCCCCTGATTATATTCTGGCTTGAAGTGTACACTTCTTCCACAGCGGAAAGAATGGACTGAATGGCTACACACCCAGAAAAACACTCCTATGATATCTCTCGTGCATTCGGTATGTACTATCGGAGAAAGGAGTCACTGTGATGATGTACTATCGGAGAAAGGAGACACTGTGATGATGTACTATCAGAGAAAAGAGTCACTGTGATGATGTACTATCGGAGAAAAGAGACACTGTGATGATGTACTATCAGAGAAAAGAGTCACTGTGATGATGTACTATCGGAGAAAAGAGTCACTGTGATGATGTACTATCGGAGAAAAGAGTCACTGTGATGATGTACTATCGGAGGAAAGAGTCACTGTGATGATGTACTATCGGAGGAAAGAGTCACTGTGATGATGTACTATCGGAGGAAAGAGTCACTGTGATGATGTACTATCGGAGGAAAGAGTCACTGTGATGATGTACTATCGGAGGAAAGAGTCACTGTGATGATGTACTATCAGAGAAAAGAGTCACTGTGATGATGTACTATCGGAGGAAAGAGTCACTGTGATGATGTACTATCAGGGAAAAGAGTCACTGTGATGATGTACTATCAGAGAAAAGAGTCACTGTGATGATGTACTATCAGAGAAAAGAGTCACTGTGATGATGTACTATCAGAGAAAAGAGTCACTGTGATGATGTACTATCAAAGAAAAGAGTCACTGTGATGATGTACTATCAGAGAAAAGAGTCACTGTGATGATGTACTATCAGAGAAAAGAGTCACTGTGATGATGTACTATCAGAGAAAAGAGTCACTGTGATGGTGTACTATCAGAGAAAATAGTCACTGTGATGATGTACTATCAGAGAAAAGAGTCACTGTGATGATGTGCTATCAGAGAAAAGAGTCACTGCGATGATGTACTATCAGAGAAAAGTCACTGTGATGATGTACTATCAGAGAAAAGAGTCACTGTGATGATGTACTATCAGAGAAAAGAGTCACTGTGGTGATGTACTATCAGAGAAAAGAGTCACTGTGATGATGTACTATCAGAGAAAAGTCACTGTGTTGATGTACTATCAGAGAAAAGAGTCACTGTGATGATGTACTATCAGAGAAAAGAGTCAGTGTGATGATGTACTATCAGAAAAAAGAGTCACTGTGATGATGTACTATCAGAAAAAAGAGTCAATGTGATGATGTACTATCGGAGAAAAGAATCACTGTGATGATGTACAATCAGAGAAAAGAGTCACTGTGATGATGTACTGTCAGAGAAAAGAGTCACTGTGATGATGTACTGTCAGAGAAAAGAGTCACTGTGATGATGTACTATCAGAGAGAAGAGTCACTGTGATGATGTACTATCAGAGAGAAGAGTCACTGTGATGATGTACTATCAGAGAAAAGAGTCACTGTGATGATGTACTATCAGAGAGAAGAGTCACTGTGATGATGTACTATCAGAGAGAAGAGTCACTGTGATGATGTACTATCAGAGAAAAGAGTCACGGTGATGATGTACTATCAGAGAAAAGAGTCACTGTGATGATGTACTATCAGAGAAAAGAGTCACTGTGATGATGTACTATCAGAGAAAAGAGTCACTATGATGATGTACTATCAGAGAAAAGAGTCACTGTGATGATGTACCATCAGAGAAAAGAGTCACTGTGATGATGTACTATCAGAGAAAAGAGTCACTGTGATGATGTACTATCAGAGAAAAGAGTCACTGTTGCATTCTAATTTCACAAATCACAGTTTTTTTATTTTTTTATTAATTTCAAATCTTACTAATTTGTCGACGTGTACACCAATTTTAAAATATCTACAAACATTACAATTCATGATACCTGCAGGAATTGATGCCTATTAAAACAACAAGTTTTAAAGTTAAATCATGAATCTCTTTCTTTTATAATCGGAAATGTGGAACCATCTGATAACTCGAAACTTACCCTTAATCATATCAAGGTTTAGGTAGTTTAGTTTTACCAGAATTATTACACAGAATGAATTATCTAAAAAAGAATATCTTTACTGAAAAGAATTAATTCAATTCTTTTTATAGAATGATATTACAATATATTTTCATTATCACAAGTTTTCCCTTTAATTTCACCAGTTAACATCTTCAAACTGTCTCACACTATATGAACTACTCTAATTAATTCCTCCCGCCGCTAATAAACAAGCTAGCATTTTAATTTCGATACAAACTAACCTACTAATTCGTAACGACGAAACCGGAAGCCTCTGATGCTAAGTACATAACTTCCACTTCTTCAAATCTATTACATATTTTTCTTTGGCATATCATCAACAATTTCCTGGGAATTATTTTGCGGGATGACTCCTTTAAGTTTCTGTTTGGAAATAAACATCGAAGTTATCTCACAAATCTTAGGCTGGGACAGTCCCTTCGTCTGTTTTTTACTGGGTAGAATAAGATGATTTGTGTAGCAAAGTTAGCTAATAACTACCAAAAGTCTTTACCATCTTTATGTGCTGCTTTGGCCAGAGAATTGGCATCGTTTTGAGGATTGTATCGACTCTTTAATGTACTTGAATTCAATGAGAAACTTGTAGAGAAACTCTACTGAATTGAATTGATTTATTGTGTTTGGATTAACTTGAATCAATACTCTTATTACTCATAACTCTCACTACTCACTCTTAACTCTCACTACTCACTCTCACTACTCACTCTCACTACTCACTCCCACTACTCACTCTCACTACTCACTCTCACTTTTCACTCTCACAATTCACTCTCACTACTCACTCATAACTCTCATTACTCTTCACTCACTACTCATTACTCTCACCAGTCATTACTCTCATTAATCTCACCAGTCATTACTCTCACCAGTCATTACTCCCACCACTCACCACTCCCATCACTCACCACTCATTACTCTCACCAGTCATTACTCCCATCACTCACCACTCATTACTCCCACCACTCACCACTCATTACTCCCACCACTCACCACTCATTACTCTCGCTGTCCTTACAAATTAGTATGAGGAGGATCGGCAGAAGTTCAAGTCAATCAATTCAAGAGGCGCAATAAAAAAAGTTCAGTCGCTTTAAAACTCTTGCCTCAAAAGTTTGCCTTCCCTTCACTCAAAGCGATTAATTCCTGTTTTTTATGTAATCAAAGAATAGGACTTCTAGTCAAAGGAATCCCTCATCACTCAGCAGTTTCTTCCTGCGTAGGATATGACAGTTGTCGTAACGAGTGTTAGCGCAATGGTAGCGTAGCGTTAGCACACTTTCCGCCGATTGAGTCACCGTAAGTTTTTCATTATTAACTATGGTTCACATTAATGTACTGATTGAAATGTTCTGAAGGGGCTATAGAAGGTTGAAGAGGAAAGGTATGGCGGGGCTATAGAAGATTGAAGGGGGAAAGGTATGGTGGGGCTATAGAGGATTGAAGGGGGAAAGGTATGGTGGGGCTATAGAGGATTGAGAGGGAAAAGGTATTGTGGGCCATCGAAGATTGAAGGGTAAAGTTATAGTGGGGCTATATAAGATTAGGAGGGGAAAGGTATGGTGGGCCATAGAAGACTGAGAGGTGAAAGGTGGGGCCATCGAAGATTGAAGGGGAAAGGTATTGTGGGGCCATCGAAGATTAAGAGGAGAAAATATGATGGGGACCATAGAAGATTAAGATAGAAAGGTAAGGCGGGGCCATAGAAGATTAAGTGCCTCACAACCTTCTATGGCCCCACCATAACCCTCCCTTTGACAATTTGAAGAAGTAATTATTATAATGACTATCCACCTAAAACTTTTATTTGCTTCTCATTTTGGATGATTTTTATTATAAGGAATGAAAATCTTTTATTTTATATGTATCAGTTGATTGTATTTGAAGGGCGAGAATTCTCCGTTCTACCTACCTACCCATTGTACTTAGCTCATTAAATGCGAGACTGTGGAGTACCTCTTTCTATTGCACTCTCGCTATGTTCTTTAGAATTAACACTAGTGTTTCACATACACAATTAGGACTTTTGAAGTAGGTGTCTATTTAAAAGAATGGTTAGTGCTATTCAAATACTTTCTAGACATAAAATATGTCTGGACTAGCAAAAGATGTATTGGACGGTTCTACTTTTTCGGTCATAAAAGAAAGAATGTGTAATTTGACAATTTTTAAATAGTTATTTTGATTGGTATCCTTGATGTACCTGCAGGTGTCTTTATTTAGATAGGTATCAATGATACCTTCAGATATCGTTATTTTGATTGGTATCCTTGATACACCTGCAGGTGTCGTTATTTTGATTCGTATCCTTGATGCACCTGCAGGTGTCGTTATTTTGATAGGTATCAATGATACCTTCAGATATCGTTATTTTGATTGACATCCTTGATGGACCTGCAGGTATCATGGATACCAAATTAAAATAAAAAGTTAAAATGTCAAATTGTATATATATTCATATATGACCAAAAATGTGGAACAGTCCGGTAATTCGTAACTCTCCCTATATATTCTACCCTATATACACTCCCATACTATAAATCATTCTGTACCAATAGGGTTTCCTCTAATTCATGGCTTTAACAATATTACTTTTCTACTCTTTTCGAAAGGCAAATACTCCAACCAAACATCGACCAGAGAGAGAGATAGAGATAGAGATAGAGATATTTATCACAGTCAGGTATATTAAAGTGCCGAACAAATGCTCAACTGTGAATAAATCCTCCCAGGCAATAAATAATAAGTTCACTTTACAATATTAATATTATTTATATTATTTTCAGCAGTGAGAGTTTAGTGTAAAAACAAACAGAATGAAAATTGTTATATTTTTAATTAAAGCCATTGATATTTATAGACCTTTTGATATGCATATAATATATAATATTAAATAACTACCTTAACTAAACACGAATTATATCACTACTGACCCCTTTTAAGAGGTCAAGTCATAACAATCCTGGTCAAATTGACCTTTATTAAAAGGTTATAAAGATCCGATCATTAAATCATATTATTAAAACTGTGATAAAAATTAAAAGTTGACCGAAACTGAAAACTGTAGGGTAAGTTCCTAATTATCGATCAGTTCCACATCTTCGGTCATTTTCGGATATGATAATAATTATTTCAATAGGATTGGTTGAGTAAAAACAACCAACCCGTGTTGGTTGTTTTTACTCAACCAATCCTAGTGAAATAATTATTATTATATCGTTTTTTCTTAAATGTCCCAAGATGTGGAACTGACCGATAATTCAGAACTTACCCTAGTACTGAAATAATTAAATATATATAAATGTATTTACTTTCCAATCAATATTATATGATTTTTTACATCACATTGAAACTTTAAGAGTTAATTCATGTTACACTTATTTATCTTTTTAGCGAAATACAGTTTGGTTAAAGTGAAAAGTTTTACTGCTGACATGTGGCAAACCTCTAAATTGGCTTGTGTTCTTCACAGAGTTTTAGAGTTATTAGAAACAGGAGAGGCAATTAACAGACAGTTTCTGGTTCATCGTAACTTGATATATCTTTATAATAAATATATATCCTAGGATTTCATGTCTATAAAATTAATAGGGAAGGTTGAAATGATATAATCAGATATTTGTCAAAGATAAAAAAATGGAAAAAAAATCGCCATTGCCGTTAAGGGTAATTAAGTTCCAATTATCGGCCAATTTCACATCTTCGGTCATATAAAAATCGATATGATAATTATTATTAAATTTTCATTTTTATTGGTACCAATAAAATTTTAATAATTATCATATCGATTTTTATATGACCGAAGATGTGAAATTGGCCGATAATTCGGAACTTACCCTAGTACACTAAATTATTTTATGATTAGTACATACTACTTTAGAAACAGTGAGTGCTACTTTAGAAACAGTGAGTGCTACTTTAGTAACAGTGAGTGCTACTTTAGTAACAGTGAGTGCTACTTTAGTAACAGTGAGTGCTACTTTAGAAACAGTGAGTGCTACTTTAGAAACAGTGAGTGCTACTTTAGTAACAGTGAGTGCTACTTTAGAAACAGTGAGTGCTACTTTAGAAACAGTGAGTGCTACTTTAGTAACAGTGAGTGCTACTTTAGTAACAGTGAGTGCTACTTTAGAAACAGTGAGTGCTACTTTAGAAACAGTGAGTGCTACTTTAGAAACAGTGAGTGCTACTTTAGAAACAGTGAGTGCTACTTTAGAAACAGTGAGTGCTACTTTAGAAACAGTGAGTGCTACTTTAGTAACAGTGAGTGCTACTTTAGAAACAGTGAGTGCTACTTTAGAAACAGTGAGTGCTACTTTAGTAACAGTGAGTGCTACTTTAGTAACAGTGAGTGCTACTTTAGAAACAGTGAGTGCTACTTTAGAAACAGTGAGTGCTACTTTAGAAACAGTGAGTGCTACTTTAGAAACAGTGAGTGCTACTTTAGAAACAGTGAGTGTTACTTTAGAAACAGTGAGTGCTACTTTAGAAACAGTGAGTGCTACTTTAGAAACAGTGAGTGCTACTTTAGAAACAGTGAGTGCTACTTTAGAAACAGTGAGTGCTACTTTAGAAACAGTGAGTGCTACTTTAGAAACAGTGAGTGCTACTTTAGAAACAGTGAGTGCTACTTTAGTAACAGTGAGTGCTACTTTAGTAACAGTGAGTGCTACTTTAGTAACAGTGAGTGCTACTTTAGAAACAGTGAGTGCTACTTTAGAAACAGTGAGTGCTACTTTAGAAACAGTGAGTGCTACTTTAGAAACAGTGAGTGCTACTTTAGAAACAGTGAGTGCTACTTTAGAAACAGTGAGTGCTACTTTAGTAACAGTGAGTGCTACTTTAGTAACAGTGAGTGCTACTTTAGAAACAGTGAGTGCTACTTTAGAAACAGTGAGTGCTACTTTAGAAACAGTGAGTGCTACTTTAGAAACAGTGAGTGCTACTTTAGTGACAGTGAGTGCTACTTTAGAAACAGTGAGTGCTACTTTAGAAACAGTGAGTGCTACTTTAGAAACAGTGAGTGCTACTTTAGAAACAGTGAGTGCTACTTTAGAAACATTGAAATATTTATGAAAAGAATAAGAACACTATCTATAATTTCTTTAAGTTTTATTAAAATATTAAACTATTAATACTGAAATTATTTCCGAAAAATTGAAAACTTTCAATAATTATTGAATCTATTAAAAAATTCAAATTTAATACTGCTTCGCTTTCAAAAATACACATTAAATTTCATGAATAGATATAAATAATTATAATTCAGTATTTTTCCTATATTTACTGAATTTAATAAATAAACATTATTTTTAAAGACTATGAATTGCAAATAACATAAAATACTTCAAAATGTTTGACATGAATCAGTCAGTTAATTCATGTTATTTTACAAATCATAACCAGAAAGCTCTTCGAAGTTACAGGTATAACATTGAAATAATTTATATGGAAAATACTAATGGGGAATAAGCTGATAATTATTTAACTGTTGGTTTGTTTGTTTTTCATTTAAGTAAATTGTTATGAATAACAGTAACGTCACATATAACAAAAGATGTGTGAATAAATCTAAAACATTACGAAAATGTAAATAGAAAGTCACGCTAACAAGGAATGTGAAATAGAGGAAAAAGGAAAGTAACCAATTTGTAATTCTTGGAACATCGTTTCTGTATTCGTAGAAAATGTAACGAAATAATATTCGTAGAATATCTCTCACTGTGTACTTTATTAACAACAAATGATGGTTGTTTTAACCCTTCACTGTGTACTTTATTAACAACAAATGATGGTTGTTTTAACCCTTCACTGTGTACTTTATTAACAACAAATGATGGTTGTTTTAACCCTTCACTGTGCACTTTATTAACAACAAATGATGGTTGTTTTAACCCTTCACTGTGCACTTTATTAACAACAAATGCTGGTTGTTTTAACCCTTCACTGTGTACTTTATTAACAACAAATGATGGTTGTTTTAACCCTTCACTGTGTACTTTATTAACAACAAATGATGGTTGTTTTAACCCTTCACTGTGTACTTTATTAACAACAAATGATGGTTGTTTTAACCCTTCACTGTGCACTTTATTAACAACAAATGATGGTTGTTTTAACCCTTCACTGTGTACTTTATTAACAACAAATGATGGTTGTTTTAACCCTTCACTGTGCACTTTATTAACAACAAATGATGGTTGTTTTAACCCTTCACTGTGCACTTTATTAACAACAAATGATGGTTGTTTTAACCCTTCACTGTGCACTTTATTAACAACAAATGATGGTTGTTTTAACCCTTCACTGTGTACTTTATTAACAACAAATGATGGTTGTTTTAACCCTTCACTGTGCACTTTATTAACAACAAATGATGGTTGTTTTAACCCTTCACTGTGCACTTTATTAACAACAAATGATGGTTGTTTTAACCCTTCACTGTGCACTTTATTAACAACAAATGATGGTTGTTTTAACCCTTCACTGTGTACTTTATTAACAACAAATGATGGTTGTTTTAACCCTTCACTGTGTACTTTATTAACAACAAATGATGGTTGTTTTAACCCTTCACTGTGCACTTTATTAACTACAAATGATGGTTGTTTTAACCCTTCACTGTGTACTTTATTAACAACAAATGATGGTTGTTTTAACCCTTCACTGTGCACTTTATTAACAACAAATGATGGTTGTTTTAACCCTTCACTGTGCACTTTATTAACAACAAATGATGGTTGTTTTAACCCTTCACTGTGCACTTTATTAACAACAAATGCTGGTTGTTTTAACCCTTCACTGTGCACTTTATTAACAACAAATGATGGTTGTTTTAACCCTTCACTGTGCACTTTATTAACAACAAATGATGGTTGTTTTAACCCTTCACTGTGCACTTTATTAACAACAAATGCTGGTTGTTTTAACCCTTCACTGTGTACTTTATTAACAACAAATGATGGTTGTTTTAACCCTTCACTGTGCACTTTATTAACAACAAATGATGGTTGTTTTAACCCTTCACTGTGCACTTTATTAACAACAAATGCTGGTTGTTTTAACCCTTCACTGTGTACTTTATTAACAACAAATGCTGGTTGTTTTAACCCTTCGCTGTGTACTTTATTAACAACAAATGATGGTTGTTTTAACCCTTCATTGTGCACTTTATTAACAACAAATGATGGTTGTTTTAACCCTTCACTGTGTACTTTATTAACAACAAATGATGGTTGTTTTAACCCTTCACTGTGCACTTTATTAACAACAAATGATGGTTGTTTTAACCCTTCACTGTGCACTTTATTAACAACAAATGATGGTTGTTTTAACCCTTCACTGTGCACTTTATTAACAACAAATGATGGTTGTTTTAACCCTTCACTGTGCACTTTATTAACAACAAATGATGGTTGTTTTACAAGATGAATTTTCTATTAAATAATACAAATTATAACAATTGAGAAAACAAATCTCAATTTCAATAAACAATTTTTATTATCTTTTTTAATTTAACATCAAAATCAATAAATTGCGAACGTGCGAGAAAGCCTTTTCTTTTTCGATTATACTATATATTCTGACTTATTGTGATATAACATTCGCTGGCTTAATTTTTATATTCTTATAATGGTGCCATGTATGACACACCACGCAAAGAGGGGATATAGTCTATATTATATTAGGGTAAGGTACGAATTAACGAACTGTGTCACATCTTCGATCATGTAAGAATGAAATAAAAGTTAAAAAACAATTATTATTTATTTCTTACATGATCGATAAAGTGTAACCGTCCGATAATGCGTAAGATACCCTACTAAATGTGCATTTTTACTTTTAGTTTTAATTCAAAAATGTCACCTATATCAGTATAGTATATTTCCATTACTTTAATTAATTACTGAAAGTAAGTCTGAGTTTGAATACTAAATGCGAAAAATTAATTAACTCCCACCTCCACAAAGTAGAATAAGTAGCGATGTGATTAGTCTTCCAAACACCATATTGATGTCTATCCTCCTTAGTAAAGTCAAGTTATTTCTTTGACATGTAGTCCATGTTATTAATTTGTTTTGCCAAGGCAGTCACCGTTCAAATCTCTTTCACGTGTGGGACACTGTCAGGCGGAGAACAGAACTCTGCCACCTCTTCCGGTGAAGCCTAGAGATATACTGAGGGAAAGGGGAGAATAGAGGCAACATTCGCCGCAAAAAGGACAAATTTGCCTCCATAGGGACAAATTCGCCGCAAAAGGGACAAATTCGCCTCCATAGGATAATTCACCTCCAAAGAATAATTCACCTCCAAAAGATAATTCGCCTCCAAAGGATAATTCGCTTCCATAGGATAATTCGTCTCCATAGGATAATTCGCCTCCATAGGGTAATTCGCCTCAGAAAGGACCATTTCCATCCATATGATAATTCGCCTCCCAAAAATAACATTCTATGGATATTGAAGAGACTAAAGGGAAAAGTAGCTTATTTAAGATTGATTAAAATTTTAGTTACACAGGTAACTATGTTTGTAACTGTAACATTGTCTCAATGTTGACAATTTTCGTAATATTGGGGCAATGTTGACAATGTTAGTAATATTGAGACAATGTTAGTAATATTGGGGCAATGTTGAAAATATTAGTAATATTGGGGCAATGTTGAAGATGTTAGTAGTATTGGGGCAATGTTGAAAATATTAGTAATATTGGGGCAATGTTGACAATGTTAGTAATATTGGGGCAATGTTGAAAATATTAGTAATTTTGGGGCAATGTTGAAGATGTTAGTAATATTGGGGCAATGTTGAAGATGTTGGTAATATTGGGGCAATGTTGAAGATGTTGGTAAATTTGGGGCAATGTTGAAGATGGTAATATTGGGGCAATATTGAAGATGTTAGTAAAATTGGGGCAATTTTTGATAATATTTCCTAGTTATTTAATTCTAAACCATTGATTGTTAGTCTGAAACATAAAATATTTCGTAAGTATCGAAATGATAGAGAGTTGTCCTTATCAATCTATCGAATGATGGAGAGTTGTCCTTATCAATCTATCGAATGATGGAGAGTTGTCCTTATCAATCTGTCGAATGATGGAGAGTTGTCCTTATCAATCTGTCGAATGATGGAGAGTTGTCCTTATTAATCTATCGAATGATGGAGAGTTGTCCTTATTAATCTGTCGAATGATGGAGAGTTGTCCTTATTAATCTGTCGAATGATGGAGAGTTGTCCTTATTAATCTGTCGAATGATGGAGAGTTGTCCTTATTAATCTATCGAATGATGGAGAGTTGTCCTTATTAATCTATCGAATGATGGAGAGTTGTCCTTATTAATCTGTCGAATGATGGAGAGTTGTCCTTATTAATCTGTCGAATGATGGAGAGTTGTCCTTATTAATCTGTCGAATGATGGAGAGTTGTCCTTATTAATCTATCGAATGATGGAGAGTTGTCCTTATTAATCTATCGAATGATGGAGAGTTGTCCTTATTAATCTATCGAATGATGGAGAGTTGTCCTTATTAATCTATCGAATGATGGAGAGTTGTCCTTATTAATCTATCGAATGATGGAAAGTTGTCCTTATTAATCTGTCGAATGATGGAGAGTTGTCCTTATTAATCTATCGAATGATGGAGAGTTGTCCTTATTAATCTATCGAATGATGGAAAGTTGTCCTTATTAATCTGTCGAATGATGGAGAGTTGTCCCTTAAAGGGGAAGTGCAGTCAGCTTCTCTTTTAATATTACTATTGAATGATCGCTTAGTAAGAATAAAGCATTATTGTAGAGTGATGTGGTTAGAACAAAATCTGATTAGTTAGATAAATCAATTTATATTTAATTAGGTATTTGTAGCAAAACAAGACCAGATGACGCCACTGTCTACAAAACTACAATACACACGATCGAACTAATATCAAAGAAATTATGCTGGTAAAACTCGTACAACGGATGATCTATAAATGGACACTCTTAAAAAGGACAAAAATGAACCGTTCTAAGAGCCATGCAACTCCTACAACGGCCTCTTTAAATTACATGTTTTAACAAATATTATATATATCTAGCAAGCATCAATATTCTAGTCATACGTTGACTATCCTGTATTAAATCCTTAATTTCATGTAATTAATATCTATATAGCTGTTAATACCTGTGTATTAATAGATAACTTATTAATTATCTATAATAATTAATAAATATAATACTACACCATATTACTAAATTTACTAAAATCATGGTCAAGAAATTTAAGGGATCCGGAAAATTGATCGAATGGAAAATTGATCGAATGGAAAATTGATCGAAAGGAAAATTGGTCGAATGGAAAATTGATCGAAAGGAAAATTGATCGAAAGGAAAATTGATCGAAAGGAAAATTGATCAAAAGGAAAATTGATCGAAAGGAAAATTGATCGAAAGGAAAATTAGTCGAATGGAAAATTGATCGAAAGGAAAATTGGTCGAATGGAAAATTGATCGAAAGGAAAATTGATCGAACAACAATTGATCGAATGGAGAATTGACCGAAACAAAATTGATCGAAAATGATATTGGATCTATTTACACTAATTGACAATGATAACTAAAACCGTGGATTACCAGAGAAACTTACTTGCAATATATTACAGCTAGTAGATCTTGTTAACATGATTTATATATATTTATAATAATTTATACATTAATAATATATAATAATAATTTATGTATAACATTTATTCAATCAACTGTTTTTCTATAACAGAGAATTATATGCTTTGAAATATATTATAATTTGAAGAACTTTAAGTTTTCTTAGTTCTAGAATTTAGATAGTTCTAGATAACTTGTGAATTGAAAGTTAAATAATTAATTAATTTAGTAGGTTTAACGTCTGTTTCGGAACCAAAAGCCATATCACTGACGGCAACAGGGAATTAAATACAAGAGATAGGAAGAAGCAGTCAGAAAGTAAAATGGATTCATATGAACAAAGTCACTTAATACCGTCGGTTTTAAGTGAGTACTCTGTGAGTGCGGTCACAATTAGCAAGGAATGTTACAAAAAGGGACACTAAGCACCGGTTACTGCACTCACAGATGGAAGAAAAAAATGAAGCTGATCTATTCTATCAATTTTCCATTCGACCAATTTTCCCTTCGACCAATTTTCCCTTCGACCAATTTTCCCTTCGACCAATTTTCCTTTCGATCAATTTTCCTTTCGACTAATTTTCCTTTCGACTAATTTTCCTTTCGATCAATTTTCCATTCGACCAATTTTCCATTCGATCAATTGCTTTCGATCAATTTTCCTAGACCCGAAATTTAATTCTGTGAGTTACAATTTTTTTTTGTAATTCGTAATTAATTTAACATTTGACAACCATTTATGGCAGGGGTGGGCAATTGTAGCACTTAGTGCTGTTTCTGGCACTCAGATGGCACCATGTGCCCACCTACCTATATACAAATTATTAAAAGTTACCCCTATTAAATTGAAAGAAATAAAAGTTCATTAAAAAAAATTATTAAACTTACGGATAACTATTTCAAATATTTATTTATTATATTCAGGTTTCGTATGTGATTGCTGTTATCCGTTACTATATTTGCAATTTACCTGTTTACAGTATTTTCTAATAAGTATACCCTGCTGATTCGCTATTTTATACAGTGATATTGTGGATATTAAACAAAAGCGTGCAATTATTAATTGTTGAGCACTTGTATAATAGAGTGTATTTATGGCCGTTAGAGTAGAAGAAGAAATAAATGTCATATGTCCGTTATTCTATCTCAATACTTTACTTACTTTGGGTACTAAATTATTCTTCATTAGTGAAGAATCAGGAAGAATCACCTGAATAAATAGCAATCCTTTACACATGATGATATAATTTAATATAATTAATTTATATTAAAATTTTAATAGAAATGCATTACTATAATAAGCACATGTTTGTTAATTGTATTTATAATTTTGCCTCCTATGGTGCAATTTTACTTTTTTCTCCTATTGTGTAGAAATAGCTACAAAAAATAACTAAGTGTATCATTAAATTAAATTTTCTATAAAAAAACATTTCGTAGCACTGAAATTTCTATCTGTGGCACTCGGAAAGAAACTTCTGCCTACCCCTGATTTATGGCCTTACAGTAATTTTAGTTTGATGATTTAATAATAATCTAATAACCTGAAATTGTTTACCTCCACTAGCGTTTCTTTGAAATGCTGTTAAAGAAAACTGACAAAGTTTGAAATCCCCAGCTGAACTAATTCTCTGTCCTTACAACAACCACTAGATCCATATAGTGACCTCTTTTTCAGGTACATTTACTGTCCGTTGTACGAGCTTTACCTATACTACATAAGATACACCACTCTCGGCAAATTTCTGGTTAAAATAGATTTTGTGCTGCCATCTGGGTTTGCGGTGTGAAACTCTCCCTATAGCTAATGAACTGCAACATTTTGTGTTAATCATAATATTGTAGAGAATTGTTAATCGGTTAGATTTAATATTTACAATATGATTTATAAAAGCTGTTGCAGTTTAATAGCTATGGCTAGTTCCACACTTGAATACCAGGTGGCAGCACAAGCACTTTGAAAAAATCTATCCGAGAATGGCGTATCTTATTGATGCTTCATATTTTTGGAATAACTTTGCGAACTCCCGCAGTGGCGCTACTAGAATATTACAAACTTTTTCTGTAATCATTTCTAGAATTAACGAACATTCTAATATTACATAAATAAATAGTCTGACCTGATCTAAGACCAATTTGGCGATAGTTTAATTTTGACTGAACTGCTCGAGTAACCTACCTAGTGAATGGAGCGTACTTTCACAGTCCCCTCTTATACGAGGCCTTCTTCTCTTCATGTCTCTTTGGATCACCTCGTAGTGGATAGGGACAACTTTTATACATCTTAAAGAGCAATAATAACCTGCTGACGACAGTTTAACTTATTGATTCGATGAGTCATTTGTAAGACATTATATAGTTGCTGATATATGTAGCTATATAAAATATATAAAAGAAGCACCGATATTTTGTCCCTAAAGGGATATGATACAGTGACTGGCTCCACATATTCGATCATATAAGAAAACAATGTATTATGTTTACATCTTAAGTCTTTACCGGTTATTTTGATTCATGGATACCAATCGAAATAATAGAGAAATAAAAAATAAATTATTATATGATAAAAATTTGGAACCGTCCGATTACTCGGAACCTTCTTGAAAACTACACCGATTCATCAGATTGATAAATCCCTTTTTGGTTAATTTTCCCCCTTACTTTTCTGAGTAACATTCAGACCCCATTTTAAAGGTAATACAGTTGAGAAAACTTGTGGCATACAAGTTGAACAATGTTTTAATCTCTCACTTGGTAAATAATTTCCATGGCGTGTTAGTTAATTTATTCCTAACTTTATTAACAAATGGGCAGAAGTATTAAGGAACTTCTCTACTGCCAGTACGGTGAGATCTCTCGTAAGATTGCTAAAAAAGTTTATTGTGTTCTGTTAGAGTTTCGATATTTATATTTCTTTTTAATTCATTTTTGAATATTGAAAAATTCACACCTATATTATTAGGTATGAATTTATTATTTGTCTATATTACAATTTGTATATAGATATATAAATCTATATACATATACATTAGGGTGGGCCAAAAAACAACATTTTGGATAATACTTATGGAATAGTAATATAAAGTTGATATGACAAGTAAAGGTAGGTGTAAAGAAATTTGAGTGAATTCTGACATGATTAACAGTTGCCCCCAAGCGATTCACATATCAGAAAAGTATCATTTTTGGTGATTTTTACTACATTTTGGCAAAAAACTCATAAACTCTGATTTATAATCATTTAGAATAGGAAGATAGCTGGAGAAGAGCTTATTTTGGTGGTTATGCCTGAAAATCAGACAGGTACGACAATGTTTACTGTTCCCCCCACCCCTCCAAATTGTTCAAATTTAGGCACCGCTGGAGACTGTACTGATCCACACTTATGGAGGTCTGGTGCTCAATGAAGAACATAATGAGGAAATTTACATACAAGAAATTGAGCAAAAACATTAATTATTGATTAATAAACCAATACTTCAATATTTGGAACACTTGGTGATTCAAAAAAGTTGATAAAGCGAATTGCATGGGTTATTATCCAATTGCTGAAATCCGAGTAAATTCGAAATATTTTGCAATACGAAAATATTGATAAATGCTTTTATAAAATGAAATAAATACAATTCACAAAGTTGTTTTTAGAATTAAATTACTTCTATCTTATCACAATAACAGCATGATTGCTCTAGAAGCCAAATTTTAAGATATATTGTAATATTAATATATTTCACAAAAAAATTGCTCGGGGCAACTCAAAAGTATAAAATATTATTCTGCAATTTTGTAAGTTGTGTTTTTTCATAACGTGCCAACTAGTTTTACCAATTTCACAGAAAAAAAAATCGAATATTTCAAAATTAATAGGAAAATATCATTTTGTACAAAATTTCAAATGTTTTGGGGCAACTCAAAAATATCCAGAAATGGCCTGGAAATTGGCATGAAATGTTCTTTTATAACGTATCAACTTATTTTAACTATTCCATATGGAGATTCTGAAGTTTGCCCGAAACTCCTATTTTTTGGCCCCTCCCTAATATACATGTCTCATTGAAGAGATGGGCAGTGGTTTTAGAATGTTTTCTAAAGTTCAATTTTCTAAATGTAGCTATAAGTAAATGGGATTAATTAATTTCAAAGCACATTTCGAAATCCAGAAGGTTAAATAAGATCGTATTATCATTTTTATACAGGGTGACCGACACTTTTGTTGCCAAACTTTAACATAAGGATAAGGTTGCGATCGTCGAAATAAACACTTTTTATTCTATGAAGGTATGGTCTAAAATGCTTAGTTAAAGAGTTACAAGGTTAGGAAAGTAGTATCTGTACCATTTATTATTATAGTTAACATTATTTTTTTTAATGTTGCGATAAGAAACAAAACATTTTTAACAATAATTATTAGGAGCACAAGAAACATAATCTTAAATTGGGTTACATGTTTACAGAATGTGTTCAATTTGCTGCCCATTTGTTGCGATGCAAGCGTTCAAACGTTTGTCCCGCAAGGATTCCTGGTGTCTTTGCTCGCGTCCGCCAATCATTGGACAAACGTTTGAACGCCTGCATCGCAACAAATGGGAGGCAGTTTGAACACATTTTGTAAACATGTAACTCAATTTGAGATTAAGTTTCTTGTGCTCCTAATAATTACTGTTAAAAATGTTTTGTTTCTTATTGCAACATTTAAAAATGACGTTAACTAATAATAATAAATGGTACAGATACTACTTTCCTAACCTTGTAACTCTTTAACTAAGCATATTAGACCATACCTTCATGAAATAAAAAGTGTTTATTTCGACGATCGCAACCTTATGTTAAAGTTTGGCAGCAAAAGTGTCGGACACCCCACCCCGTATTTTTCTTAAAATCATGACGTTTCGATAAATTACATTTATCATCTTCAGGAATTAAAAAAAAATACTACAAGGAATCAATCTGTAAGAAATAAAGAAAAATAACATATATAAAGAGAGAAAAAAAAAATAGTTTGTTATACCTAGCATTAAAAAATAAAGAAATTGAAATTGATTTGAGTTGACTAGACAATAATTATAAACCTAAGCATACAAAAGCAAGATAATCAGAGAAGCAGTGTGGATTTATATATGATAATATATATTATTAAAATTGATAACATTATTCCATTCGGTTAACCACATAATATTCAAATATGAAAATTCTATCAATAGTATGAAAAGTGATTGGGGGAACACGGCCCTAAATACAAGAAACTAAGATGTTTATTGACTACAATGTGAAAAATGATTACAAGCTACCTAACAGGTAGTGGAATTGCTATTTTTATTATAGGACACCTATTGAGGGAGAAATATTGAGATTACATATTTGGTATAATAAGTTGTCATAATATCTATAGCAGTGAAAATATATATAAATAATTTTTAAGGTGAACAATATCTATAGTTATGGAAATATATAGAAAAAAAATCACTAGAAATGATATTTATATATTAGACAGAGAGAAAGAAAAAAATCTAGTGTTGTGCATTAAAAAAAATTAAGATACGAACTTCTCCCTCGCGTTGGTTGTTCATAGTTGGGTTTGTGTGTTTGACAGTGAGTGCTTCAGCTATTATCAATTCGTTTCTATCTGGAGAGCGATGGACTATTGAGAGAATTTCATTAGGTCGGCTGTTTCTATTTTCCTGTTGTGAGTCGTGGTGTTGTGTTCTTTGATGCTTCCGTTCTGAGTATGAGCTAGGAGACGTTGCTTTAGTGTTGTTGTTGTGTACCCCACGTAGAATTAGAGGGATTGACACCCCTTCTGGTGGCAAGTGTGTTGATACGCAACATGACTGTTGATGTCGTCTTTGTGGATATTATTTCTAATGAGTAGTTGAGATAGTTT
The DNA here is from genome assembly GCA_947561585.1 of Caprella mutica. NCBI lineage: Eukaryota > Metazoa > Arthropoda > Malacostraca > Amphipoda > Caprellidae > Caprella > Caprella mutica. The sequence continues at coordinate 37,436 of CANNZV010004018.1, forward strand.
TTGTTTTTGTAATAAGTTTGAAGAGATATGTTTTTATCATTGTTTGGCTTGATGTTTCGCATGATTATATTTTTAAGGCTCTTCTCCTACTGTCTATATAGATTAGTCATTTGGTTGCAGTAGAGTTTGATGGAGTCTATGGGGGGCTCTGGGGTATTATGTGACAGTTTCTTTTCCAAAAATGAGTTTATTTGCTGATCTATGACATGCATGGGGAAATTATTGTTGATTAATAACTGTTTTAATCTGGCTATTTCAGTGTCGAAGAGTTGCTTCGAATTGATATCTAGTAGGCTCTGTTGAGCATAGTTTTGATGACACCAGTTTTGCATCTAAGTGGTGCGAGGCTTTTAAAGTTAAATAGGTATCCCAAGTTAGTTTATTTAGTATGGACGGAGATCTGAAACACGCTATTGTGCTTCTCTATGTCAACATCCAGGAAAGTCAAGCCTCTCGAATCCATTTTGCACATTAAGCGGAACACTGATCTTTCCTCAAAAAAAAAAACCTCAACTCCTCCAGGACGTCCGCACTTTTCACAAGATGAAAGATGTCGTCAACATATCTACATTAAAAATGATTTTCTGTCTTTTGTTTGGATACTGAGAATGTTATTTTTGAGAGAAGCCATGTAGAAATTGGCCACGAGTGGACCTAGTGATGATTCCATGCTTACGCCCTCTATCTGCATACAAATGTCACCATTCGTGTGCAGAAAGGGAGTTTGAGTGGTGCACGTGCGATTTAGTTTTTCATAAATATACTTAAGTATTGAGGATGCAGTAAGTGTTGGGTGATGATAGGTATATTATAGATACTACGTATATCCCAGAATTTGTCAGTTGATTCTATCATGTATTTTTATAGTTACGAGTGGAATATTGCTTTTAAAATTTTACATGATTTTCTTTAGGATCTCTGCTATCGACTGGAATATTTCTTTTCGATAAATAATAATTTTCAAATGTAAAAATCTCTAATGCGATGTAGTGTACAAAGAATTAGTGAATATTTATGACATTATTTTAAAGGCACATTTAGTTTGTGATTTTGTAAACAATTATGAAGGCAACAGAAGGCAAAATAGAGGCCTTCTTGGAGAACGCTTCACTAGTTTCAACTGTTTTTTTTTTCGCAATTTTACCTATTTTTTTACTTTAGTTCTCCAGAGAAAAGTCTAAAGAAAACGTACAGAAAATTTCAGTTCGCTGTGACAACTGGAAGTGGATCAGGGGTGCGAAATTGCGAATAACGGAGGAAGGGGGATTTGTTAGTTTGTATGTTGTCGCGTAATAGACTCCCATTTTTAGTAGATGGCTTCGTCATAGCCAGGGAGGACCTTTGGTCCCCCCAAAGCGACCTGATGAGTTTTTTGTTTACTCCATCATCACCGTAACTTTTTTACTCAATTATTACTCGCGCATAATCTATGGACTCAAGGGGGGTTGGTCCTACAGAAAAATTTATATGAGCCAATCTGTTCAGACCGAAATTCCTAAGGTAGTCTAGCAGCCTTTTTTTAAATTTCGATCTCTACCATTTTTATTTTGAAAGAAAACAATGGAAAAATAAAAAATAATATAACTGAAATCACAAAAATTTGGATCGAAATTCCAAAAAGGGCTACTAGATGACATTAGGATTTAGGATACTATTAGATAACAGATTAGCTTCTAAAACAAATTCTGTAGGACCAACCACCATTGAGTCCACAGATCAGGGTTTTCGGCCCCGACGGGAGAGGGGTGCCCAAAAATTAAAAAAATTACATGACCAGCTTCAAAAATTTGGAGCATTCTACACCTTATGTCAAAATTCACCTCAATCGGACGAGTTTTATTGGTAGCTAGCAAAAAAGTGAAACGATCCCCTTAACAAGTCAAAAATGGAGTGAACCCTATGTCAAATTCTTTGAATCATGTTCTTAGATAGATATAGGTCGTGTAGTAAGAATAATTAATGATAATCCATAGACATATTTTCACTGTTAAAAATTAAAATTTGCCGTAAAAATATTATTCCAGTCGATAATAGCAGAGATTCTAGAGAATACAATGTAAAAAAATTAAATCAAAATTCCACTCGTAGCTATAATAATAAGTTAACTAACGGAGAACTCAACCAGTTATTTCTATTTATTCTCATCTAAACTAAAGGGCACGTCGCGCTTTGTTATGAATACGGCGATCAGCTGTTAAAAGCAAGGATACGGCCTGGTTACATTAGATGGCCTTAATCCAGCCTACTGTATCTTTTAAAGACCATCCCGTAATGGACTATTTTGTCCACAGTCCCTATTTGGGTAAGTCCCATCTCACTTTGTCGCCACCCCATAGCAGTGGGGTGTGATGATTGGTTTTTCCATTCCGTCAATGGGTGCATACTCCCTCTCATAATCCACTTTGGTGAAGCCAGCCCCCAAAATGTGGGGCAAAATCTCTCTGTTCGCTTGGCAACTGGAAAACAAAGAAACTATTCAGAAAAAAGACATAATATTATACTGTTTATTGTCTTGAATCATTTTAAACTATGAAGAAATATAAGTAGTTCCCCTTTTAAATGAGCAAAGAGGAAGTAGTTATTGGTGAATATGATTTTCAGGAAAATCAATTTCTTGCATGTATGTTTCATAATGATTTAATGAAATATCATTATGCTACGTTAGAGACAATCTAGAACGAGTTTGATAGTCTCATCAACATCTTGTACAAGAGTTTCTTATTAATGAAGAAAATGTTAGGTCCCTTTTACACGGGCGTTTTTCTCATGTCGTAGCAAAAAAGAAATATCCACGAAAACGCTGACTGATTAACAGTCTGTTTTTTGTATATTCGCTTAGATTGGGCCATTCTCATGTTGCTTTTTTGTTTCTGCGGCATGAAAAAAATCCCCCCGTGTGAAATAGGATTCAGATTGTACTAATTCATCAGTTACCCATCGAAAATAAGAGGGTAGAGTCCACTCATTGTAACGATGTTCTGCAGGATTATTGTAGAGAACTTATTTTCCCTGTCCCATTCCTTGATGTGTTCGAAGAAGAATAATTTTCCACCCTGAAACAATAAAAACGAGATAATTATCTCTCTCAATCGTATATGGTAATTAGTATTGAAATTTATATGTTTATTGCAAGCTACCAACTAACTATTTCTGTCAATAATGGTTGGATGCAATTTTGGATAAAATATCTACAGCCTGAGTCATCGTTCACAAGATACGCTTTGGAATTGCACGCTCACCGATCGCAATATTTGGTGCAACTCAAAACTTACGGAGCGGTAGGAGGGACAATAAGCAGCGGTCAAGCGTTTACGACGTTGCCTTAACGGGGGCCAATTTCTGGTGAATGGTAACGAGCGGTGATGAATTTTTCGACTGGACCTTCAAATGATGAACTTCAACTATCGATTTTATCAAAAATCTATCAGAACTTCTATCAAACCGATCCGTTCAACTCCGTAGTCAAAAGCTGCATACCTCTAAAAAAAACTACAAAACAACGCTGAGCCAAAGCCCCCATACGTAGAATGCGGATCTATCAAAACTCTCGTCACCACTAAACAAACGCTCGCTACCGTTCAGCCAACGCTAATGCAACGCCAGCTTCAGAGGTGCACCGGTACGGCAACGCCCATGTTTTCGACTATTTCCCCTTTTGTTCGCGGTCACGAGAATCGTCGAAATTCGGTTCACTATACCTACCGTTCAAGGAAAGCTCCAACAAAGTTATGTTGGAGTTACCGGGACTTAAAACAATAAGAAATAGAGACTTGTATTTATCGCTAATATACCAAGAGCCTGTACAGATTGGGCATTTTCTAACACACGTTAGAAAACGTGCATTAGACCTACGACATACTATGCCATGTGCTGTAGCGGCCCGTCGACGCCGCGCGCGGCAGTGGCAAACCACGAAATTATGAACCTGACATACTATGAGCGGCAGACCGATCTCTAGTGTGGTTTTCTATCAGTGTTATTCGACAAAATATTAGTGTTTTCCCGCCGCTGCGCGTGGCATAGTATGTCAGTAGCCATAGCTTAACAAGTGTTGACTATAAATATCACGGCCCTGTGCGGTTGTGGTTATGATTTCCTTCCAACATGTACGACAGAAAAATATCAGACAGAGGCAACTGCGACTGCGCGTGACGTCAGTTTCTCTAGTATGTCATGTACCAAATGATTACACATGCTGGCGGGTTTTCTACCACCCCTGCCGCTTGCAGCAACGGTTAGATAGATGTTTACACACTTGAACGCGCGCTTAGTCTCAAGCGGCCAGCAAATGAGCATTTTAAGATTTTTGTTGAAACGTACATTTGCCGGCCGTTAGGCCTTAGAAACCATGCTATAGATGTGGTGGTAAGGTCCTAGGGTTATAATTTCTGAATGGATAACTTTAAAGTTACTTACCGGAACCAAGACTCTGAGAACTTGCTGCATTATTTTGGGTATGTCTTTAACGGAACAGAGAACCCAGGACACAACCACAGCGTCAACACTGCAGTCTGGCACAGCGTACATGTCTTCAGCTGCAACATAGATGTTACATTTAGAGTTCTGGTAATTTGAGGCAAAAACCTTGAATTGTTACTAACATTAGGAAAATTGCAAGGTAATTCTATTGTACAAATATTAGAACGCACCTCCGCACACTATAATCTCTTCAGATTTTATCTGCGGGTACTTTGACCTGTTGGCGTTGTAGTACTCCCTGAAGTTTGGGTTTGGGTCAACTACTGTCAGGTGACAGTTGTCCGGGTACAAAGAGAAGTTCATTCCTGAAATAAGAATCAATGATTTGATTCAAATATTTCATAGTAATAGGTACGATTATCCTGGTCAATACTGAAACAAAACTTAAACTAAAAAATAGGTTTTACTTTAGTAGTAAGTAGTTGTATATTGAATGAGATAATTTATTATGTAACTATTCGTTATATTAGCCACCAAACTACCATTCCCACACTTTTCAAACTTAAAACACTATCCTTGCAGTCCATGACCTCAGCCCCAGCCCCATCAGTTCGTCCACTAAATTGTAGACCACGGAGGGCCATCACCAATACTTAGTTTATAAAGGTGAATAGGAAGGCTACCTCCAGACCGCTATGTGGTCTCCTGGAGCATCACCCTTCTTGCCCAGACGCAAGGAGCTCTGAGCCTTGTTGACGCTTTGCCGCTACAGGGACGGAGACCAGTCCTTTCGTCGAAAACAACTTCGCCACACGGACACTTTCGCCGAAAATTTAAAAAACACCATACGTTATAAATATAAAGGGATATTGGCCACCCCTGGCCAGGTTTGATAGTAACAAAATGTATACTTTACTGTTTTTACTGTAAAATAAGTATACCTTATTTAGGTAAATAATTGTAATTGTTTTCGGCGAAATTGTCGTGCGGCGGAAGTGTTTTCAAGTGCGAAAGAACCTAGAAGTTTAAAACCAACAGGGACTACTGCCACGAGAACCCCCCTCCCCTTTCTGCCAGGTTCGACGGTGACAAAATGAATAGTTTACTGTTTTTTACTATAAAATAAATAACCTAGAACCCCGAGCGTACCCCTTGTTCCACTGAGAGGTGACCAGCAACCTCTCCAACAACCTCTTTACTATTAAAAGTATCTATATAATACCTATATTGTAATATAATTCACCTGTACCAACTCCAATTTCCAATATTTTGATTGAGTTCACTGCTTGCATCTCAGGAAAATAAGATTTCATCTTCTTTATTCCAGCTAACTTCTCGGCTTTCCATTCGACGAATTTGTTAGAGATATCCTGGTTCAATCTATCAATCAGCATGGGGAACAGCCTGGTGAAGATTACGAGTTAGAAAGTGTAAAATATGTGCTACCTAAATTTTATGGAAATGAAGAAAATTCTGATTTGCAATAGTTTACATTATTCTGATTTACAATATTATAAACTTTCGACTTTTTTCATAATTTGTATTCATAAAAATCAGGTTCAGAAATTAATCAAAAACAAAATATGTCAATTTAAAAAATCGTACATAGCTAAATTGAAACAATTTTATGATCTTAGTTAAAATTACAATTAGCAATACTGCATTTTAAAGGAATGGTGCGGGTAAAATCAAACATTTGTTGATATGTGTTTCAATGTAATCAGCATATTTTATTATGTATGATTACATACTCTGTTTATCTAAATAATACTTATTAAAGAAAAGTAAATTAAATTTATTTTGAAAAACCGCCATCTATTGACAAATAGCACAAGCTATGCACGAGTCATTGACGCCATCTTGTTTTATTCCACAAACGTTGTGCAAAAAACTTTAGTATATCTGCAAGTGATACTATTAATTAAAACACTAGAAATACTGTATTTGTTAGTTTATTGTATATAAATCACAAATTGAAATATTTATAGCTTATTTCCGAAGATGAACAGATATTTTATTATCATTCATGAAGATTGTTCTGGAACGTTCTGGAAATAATGTAAGCAGCGCCGTCTATGAGATGATCGCATAAGCTTATGTTGACTAATAAAACTCTTATTTTCTCTGAAAATACTGTGGTTTGAGACAAAATATTTCATATCTGTTATTAATCATTGTTTATTTATCATATTATGATAAAATATTTGATATGAAAATTAGACGCACCTCATTAAAGGTTTCATAATTTACTATCCCAGACAGAAATATATGGTGGACCATAGAAGATTATGGAGAGCCTCAACTTACCATCTATGGCCCCACCATAAACTTTTCTCTTGTTTCAGTTATTTATATGCATACTGTAACATAGACTATTTAATGCATATAATAACAAGCGTTCTCTCTACTTTAATTAATAGTAACTATTAGGGTTTCTCGCACACAGAGAAAGGATTAGTTGAATCAAATCAAATTTGATTTGTTTTGACTCATATGAATGTGTTATTTGTGCGCCTACCTACGTGGTGAGTTGCAGGTACTACTTAAAAGTAGTAAAATTGACGTGGGTTAAAACAAAACAGTCGTTTTGACTCACTCCTAAACTCAAAAAAAGTTACGCCAACTCGTATAGTAAGTTAATTTATACACCAGATACATTGGATTAACAGTCGTTGTCATAGTTGTTTCAACATATTTTAAAATTCTCAAAAAAATTAACTTTTAATTCTCATAGTAAGTTGATTCAATCTATAAAATGAATTGAATTAACTAATGTTTGATGACACACCATGTCATAGTTGTTTCAACACACATGAAAACATGAATAAAGTCCAACCAACTGACGTAATAAATTGATTCAAAGCATAAATTGATGACCCATTAGATATGAGTAAACTTTTTTCTCTGTGCATATTGACCACTTTTTCTTGTCCCGGGATTCCGGGATGAAATTCGTGTTCATCCCGGGATCCCGGGATAAATTTTGTGCAATAATACAGTATAGTTATATACACATGTGCTCTGATTTTGAAGATATTTATTGTTATAACTACGAAAGGTTATATGAATGGCATGTAGAGATTAGAGAACAATAATAAATTGGTGTTCGGTAGCTCCTTTGAGGTTCAAAGAACCACAAAGTTGCTCACCTAATATTGTAGCAATTAAATATAATTGGGCTTACGTCAAATGATCGTTTGAATTTACTTTTGATTGAATCTTTCTATTCTCCTATTACAATTAAATAAAGAGAATAGAGAGAGAGAATATTAAAATATTCTCCCTTTTAAATTTGAAACTTATTCAATAATATATTTTTGATGGTCTGAACACCTCTTAGTGTAAGTTAATAAATAATATATATGCTCATATATATTAACATTTGAACTTATTATTTCAAAGCATGACCTTTAAATTTATAATTTAGTAAATTTACCTATATAAACATAAAAGTTAACAATGAACGGGGGTAGTTCTACCAAGGAATTTTTAAAACCCATATTATCATGAAAAAAACTGCAGATATAATTTTGATATGTATTTGAAATATTATGGTATGTTTAATTCTTTATGTTATAGTAACAATATGATTCAAAAGAACTGCTATAGTTATTCTATTCATTAACCCAGTCTTCGTAAGTAACTTCTATTTGAGAGATGATAGATAACTAATCAATATATTTTCGTGACCGATGGGATGAAAATTTTTTTCCAATTACCATGTAGATAGAAATTAAGGGTGCTTCAAGGCTAAATTATAATTTAAAATATTTTAATTCATGTCATTATCGTTCATTTATCTATCTACAATTTATTAATAATGTTAACTAATCAGGAAGTGTATAACATCTCTTTGTATCTCGTGTACTTTGAAACATAATGGAAAATAATTATATTTTTATCCCGGGACGGATCGATTTATCCCGAGAATTCCCCGGATGGATCGATTTATCCAGGGATACAAAAATATGTAAGAATGAACCGGGATCCCGGGAGAAAAACCCTAGTAACTATACTCACTTCTGTTGAATGGGTTTGGCATATTTACAAAATAAATAACCTAATACAAAGAATATAATATAACTCAGCATATTTTTAAAAGTTAAATAGTTAATTTCCGTATAGATTTAGGAATGAAGAGAACGACACGCTCCTTCTTTGGAAGTCAAAAGATAACTGAACTGAGAACTGAGAACTCTGATTCTGAAGTTAATTAATTCAAGATAAGGCTTATAACCGATAACCGGTTAGACTAGTGGTTCCCAAACTGGGGTCTGCGGTCTCCTGATGGACCGCGAAGTGTTTCCAGAGGACCGCGAGAGGTTTCCGTCGCTTACAATTTCCACGTGACAAATACCACTCTATCTGCTTTGATTTTTTCACGGTGGTGACCCAAGTTCAAATGTTGGGTCACATTCCTGAGAAAATTATTCACTGTGCATTTAATAGGACTAATGTTTATAGACTATACAGGTTAAAGGTATTGATTTTTATTCCAGTCGAACGACATGGCACTTTTCGAAAAATGAGTTGTGAAACGGTGAGATATATGAGGTTTTCTCTTAAACCATACATTTTTTGATACTGGTTCCGTACTCAGAATTCTTCTAAATTTAATAATCTATCAGATGATATCGAATTATAATCGATTTCCGAGGCAAATGTATAAAAAACTAAAGACCATTTACTCCGGTGATTAGTGTGCAACAGTGTATTCCACTGAGGAAGATTCCACTAAACAAAATCCACTATTTAACAATCAACCAGGAACTTTTTTATAGGATCTCACTGAAAAAATAATATAGGACGTAGTATTTATTATTTTCTAAAACAATGCTGTTCCGTCCAAATGGCAGTCCAAAACATATTTTGATAATGTATTTTAGCTGAGCAGGTGACGTTTACTTCATTCAAATAATAATTTATCTCTGTTCAATGGCATACTAGCAGAGTGTAGGATAGTATCTTTAACCAATTAGGCTATTAAAATTTAAACCCTATTTGTGTGAAGCATTTTTGTGAACTTCCATCCCTACTTTATTTCATTTATTTGGTTTCCATGACGTAATTGTAAAGGTTTAAAATTTAATTTCTTGCATTCTACTTTGATATCTAGACAAAAATGAATTAACATTCCTACAAGATGTAACACATTGCTTACATTAAAAATAAAATTTTCATATAAATACGAGGCAATATCACAAAAGCTTATATAATATGAAGATGTTAATTTCAAAAGTATTTTTTTTATAAAATAAGCAGTACAATTTATATATTTATTTATATTTAGTGGAACTTTCGTCAGTGGAACTTTCGTCAGTGGAATATTCCTCAGTGGAATTTTCCCAGTGGAATCTTCCGCAGTGGAACTTTCCTCAGTGGAATTTTCCTAGAACCGAACTTACCGGGGTGGAATGTACCTAAGGTGGAACTTACCGGGGTGGAAAATACCGGTCACCGTTAACACCCAAATTCCGAGCATCCGTTAATACCTTTATTTTATTTATTATGACATCTAATACTAATATATTTTTGAAGAAGGACGTGCCACCCCCCCCCCCCCCCATACCCCCCTGTCAGGTCATTAAACAATCATGAAGTGTGCAATACAACAAACTAGCGGATACAACAAACTACATAACGGCCATTTATCTTGAGAGATTCAAAGTAATCTTAATTTATTTCTCTTCATCTTTGTTGGCTTTTTCAAAGTATTCTTCATATATTTATATATGAATGAAGATATATTAAAATGACATGTACACATATATTAGTATTCGATGTCACAATAAATAAATGACAATAACGCACGCTCGGCATTAGGGGATTTAAAACGCGCAGCTCATTCTTGAGATTGTGCAAATTGGCAAATGTCGTGGAACATCTATAGTCTACACGGGCAGCATTGTGAAATTTCTTCTTAGAATTTCATATCAATATATTTTATAGATTTTAACAATAAAATGTATTACTAGGTTATGTGAAGCGATTAATAAGTCATGATTGTGTTAATTGATTAGATAACCTTATCAGTATGTTCTGTCTTCATCTTACTATCAATGAATAACCTAGGGTAAGTTCCGAGTAATAGGACGGTTTCACAATATGGATCATATAATAAATATTTCACTTTTATTTTAATTGGTTTGATGAATTTTTGTAATATTTGGTTTGAGTTTTTTTGGACTAATTTATAATTGAATGCAATGTTTGTTTTTTTTTGTTGTTATTGTATTTCATTTTTGATTTAAGGTGGTCACAGCACACTGAGAAAAATAAACAACTCCAACTGATGCACTCAGGTGTTTTGAGTTCACCCTATGGATTTGTCTCTAAAGCGAGACACTTAAATGCATCAAACTATAGTTTGATGCACTAAAGTCAGGGTTGGCAAGGTAGGTTCCCCCAGGTTTTCCCCAAAAATGGGGGAAAATAAATGAAATCTATATTCGTAAATGCTCTATAAATATTCCATCAAGATATGACCTTATAACCTTCAGATGTGTTCACTTGCTCTTTAGTACGCATGCACATACGAATTGATAAACGAACGTGAATATTACTTAGTTGAAATAAAGTTAGATTAGTTGGTGATACTGATATCATAAAATGCATTATTTTGAAGATGTCAATTTCATATGAAATACTGTTCACTGACTGTTAAATAGTCTCTGCAAACTAGCTATTTTACATGGCTCTGTAAATCAGGTAAATGGCGCAGTATATCTAACAGAATTAAGAAAATGCAATTATTTTTTAAACAGCAACACAAATTTTGAGAACAAGAAACTAACACTTGGATGAAGCCCTGTAAAAAAATAGAGTAAAATGATAAACTTGAGTTACATTTAATAATCAAATGATGCTTCAAATTTTCAAAGTGGAAGCTTTTCCGGTTCTAGGTATATTCCATCCGTGCACGGACAACTCGTACCCGGACAAATCGTACCCGGAAAACTGGTATACAGGACAACTCGTACCCGGACAACTGGTACCCGATTTCCATAATTTCGTGTTAAATGTACCTAAATAGGTTAATTTAATTAAATTAACTTTGTTGGTACTAATATATTTTTCATGTATTATGTTTCAATATATGTCATGAAATGGAAGACTCTTGAAGTGAGATCATACGAATTTTGTAAGGTAGTCTGTATTTTAGTCTCTATAAAAGTTTTAATTTTATCTTTAGCTGTGCTAGGTTACTTAATATTTAACTTTGCTAACTTAAGT
>CANNZV010004019.1:0-49080 GCA_947561585.1 Caprella mutica
GTAAATGGTGAGGCCTGTATACACTGTAGATGGTGAGGCCTGCAGACACTGTATATGGTGAGGCCTGCAGACACTGTAAATGGTGAGGACTGTAGACACTGTAGATGATGAGGCCTGTAGACACTGTAGATTATTACCCTCTACAATGTAGTAGCACACTCGGTAGTTTGCGAGTGCTTATTTAGTACCTATAATCTTCATGACCCAATATTCAAGCTGTGATTTGTGAGGTCTAAGCTTGGCTGTAATGGTGTAATCTCCGGTGGGTAAAAGGTGTATCTGAACACCCCAATGGGGGGATGCACATTCATTCATCTTTCTTACACTACTTCAGCTTTCTGGATTGAGATTTCAGCTACGGAATGAATGGTTGCTGCGAAGAAAATTTATTGTATTCAAAGTAGAAATTATTGACTTTTTCTGTGATATTTTTTACAGATTAATCATAATTTATTTATGATTAATCTGTAGAATTATCTTTTAATTATTTAATTCGATATGAGGTGAAAGTAATGGGTGGAACATTGGAAAAGTATGATTTAGTTGAGAAATGGGCTAAGTAGATTTCAGCCATGATATACAAATCATGGTTCCATTGACGTAGTTTTATTGCTCTGAATTGACTGATTCAAATGTACAATAATGAGTCATTGAAAGATAGATAGCTAAGGCCATTATATCAGTACACAGCTGCAATCTATTGCCCAATCTACTTAATATAAGAGGTTGCTCAGCTATCGAATTGATGTATTGGCTCTTCAATTGGAATCTATAGATGAAGGATGTACTATCTAGAAGAGGTACTGGAGAAGTACTGTACTTATGCACTAGAAAATGTACTGCATTAGTGTATTTAATGTACTATTTTTGTACTAGAATACAGATAAAGCTCATACAACGGTCGGTACATGTACAGGAAAAGGTGACCGTTATACCAATCAGCGTCCGCTAAAAGGTCACATTATTTGTTTAGTTGGTGATATAAACTTTGTAAGTTTTCTTTTAACAGCATTTCAAAGAAAGGCTAATGAAGGTAAACAATTTCAGATTATTATTGAATAAAATTATTAATAAAAATGTTACTCTATTTATATAACTAACTCATATAAATGTACATATGAAATGATAATTTAAGTGAAATAAAACAAAGCTAGTTAAGAGTAACTAAATAAATATATGAATTACACATATTCTTACTCAATTAAAATTACTTAAAATCAAAAAAAAATGCATCGAATCTAGATTATAATACCTCTGAATATAATCAATGTATGACTCGACGATTAGAATAAAGGTTAAACCGCATAAATTAAACAGCTGCATGTCCGGTAGAACGGACATTTTTTGTCGGTTTAAAGATCGTCCACTGTACGAGCTTTACCTGTATGTACTACATTATAATTTACTTCAATCGTATTTGAAGCTGAAAATTATACTAGATAATATCATCGTGATTACAAATTTACCTTATATAATATTAATGAATATATATATAATAAATATTAATAATAATATATATTTATAATATTATATTTTTATTATAATATATTTATAACATTATATATTATAGAATAATATTTTTCTTTAATAACCTCTCATATAATTTAGATCAGAGTTCTCCAGAATAATTTCTGAGGCTGAAATTTATTGAACAGAATCTAGCAAATGGAGAAAATCCTCTTACCGAACATTTAACCTATCCTCTTACCGAACATTTAACCTATCCTCTTACCGAACATTTAACCTATCCTCTCACCGAACATTTAACCTATCCTCTTACCGAACATTTAACCTATCCTCTTACCGAACATTTAACCTATCCTCTTACCGAACATTTAACCTATCCTCTTTCCGAACATTCAACCTATCCTCTTACCGAACATTTAACCTATCCTCTTACCGAACATTTAACCTATCCTCTTTCCGAACATTTAACCTATCCTCTTACCGAACATTTGACCTATCCTCTTACCGAACATTTAACATTAAAATGTCCCCTTACCGAACACTATAAAGAAATTCAACAATAAACATTTTTACAATTTGTACGAATGTTTATTGCAGTTGAATTTAATTATTATAGCTCAGTGGCCATAAGTTAATCTTCTATGGCCCCACCATAACTTCCCATTTAAATCTCCTATGTCCCCACCATTATCTCTCTCTCCGGGTAGTCTGTTTCACACAGTCGGTAAAAACATAAAACTATACTTAAAAAGTTATAACTTTTTTATTCGGAAATATAATGATGAATAGGTAAGTTGTAGATATTTTTGCTAACTTTTCTTTCCACCACTTTCTCGCTTTTCTTCTTTTCTGAACTTTTGTATTGTTCACACGTGGCTTTAAAATGGACAGTATTTTTACCATATCAATTTTATGTACACTGATGGTAGTTCAATTTATGTAATAATTATTATCCCTGACTCCGCTTTTATTCCAATATTTTCAACTGAATAAAATAAAATTTAGTTATAGCAACCATTTACTGAACTGATATCAGAGAAATTTCATATCCATGTTAGAGTGAAAACTCCTGAGTTATAAAGTATCAGTTCCTTCGTAACTATAAGACAAATCACTTCATAACTCGGGTGCACTAAATATTTTCTATGATCGAAATCTTGAAGAAAACTATCGGCTTTGAGGGATAACTAGGACAAATTTCTTGGTTTTCATTTTCTATAATTTAAACATAGAAAATACTTCATAACTCAGGTCTTTCATTACTAGAGTGCTTCATAACTCAGGAGTTTTAGTGTAATAGTTACCGTGGTAAAAACCAAATGTAATAACCACTGGTAATAATTACCGTGGTAATAGTTACCGTGGTAATAGTTACCGTGGTAATATTTACCGTGGTATTAGCTACCGTGGTAATAGTTACCGTGGTAATAGTTACCGTGGTAATAGTTACCGTGGTATTAGCTACCGTGGTGTAATAGTTACCACGGTAATAGTTACCGTGGTAATAGTTACCGTGGTAATAGTTACCGTGGTAATAGTTACCGTGGTAATAGTTACCGTGGTATTAGCTACCGTGGTGTAATAGTTACCACGGTAATAGTTACCGTGGTATTAGCTACCGTGGTGTAATAGTTACCACGGTAATAGTTACTGTGGTAATAGTTACCGTGGTAATAGTTACCGTGGTAATAGTTACCGTGGTAATAGTTACCGTGATATTAGCTACCGTGGTGTAATAGTTACCACGGTAATAGTTACCACGGTAATAGTTACTGTGGTATAATAGCTACCGTGGTTATAGGTACCGTAGTAATAGCACCGTTACTCCCATTCTCCGTTACCCAATAAGCAGTACAATGAGGATATAAAAGTTAATGTACAAATAATATTACGAAACAAAGTCACTGCATTTATTAAGGCAATAGTAACAGAGGAAGGAAATGCATAATATTATCTTGAAAGTAAATAATGCTTACTATGGGGTATATATGCAAAAGAGAAAAAAATACGCTTATATTTATTTAATGTGTATATTTTATTGTACAGCTTTAAATAAAAAAATCTTTACATTTACTGCAACTGAGGCAATATACTAAATAAAAGAATATTTATATTCAAATCATAAAAACTTTTTTGGGTTTAAAAATTAAATACAAGGGACTGGAAGAAACAGTCAGAAGGAAAGTGGCTCCATGAACCAAGTCACCTACTACCAGTATAAGGAAATGCTTATGGATGTAGAAAAGCTACTCCGTGAATGCAGTTACTTACCAAGGAATGTGATGAAAAGGGACACAAGCACCAGTGGATGCACTCACGAATGGAAGAGGAAAATGAAGAGGTGATAGTAAATGAAGCCCACGTGTCTACCTAACACAAAATTCTAAGACCTCGTAGTTGAAGAGCATAACCCTAGCGCTATCCTCCAAAACTGCAAGCAGCGTTAAAAAAATTTAAAAAGACGATTCCTATTCCAAATCACAACAGTTCAGGGCCCAATGGACACTAACCCCTTCTCTTCCATTCACCACAGACAGCTTCAGGATAGAGCCCCTGGGGAGCTAAATCCAAAATATTAGATACCAAAATGCTAAATAGAAAAATCATATATTTAAATTCTAAACAAAAAGTACAAAGGATTTCGAAAGAGTTGTGGAAAAGAGACCAAAAAGTCGTTTGAAAAAAGTTACTTGCCATCATGTGGTGTCCATGTTTCATTGCTCATGGATGTAGAAAATCTACTCTGTGCTTTGAGATATTTTCAAAGTAGTGTGACGAATAGGATGAAAGAGGAAAATGAAGAGTAAGTGATGCGTATTTCTATCATGAACTTATAATCATTCAATTTCAAATCGACAACTCTACAAAAACTTTAAGTCGTGTACATAAAAACGTGTAAAAAAATTCTGAATTAAAATTTCAGATGAACATTTATTAGAATAAATGACACATAATAATGAGTCCTCGTGTTTTTAATGTACTACCATATAGAAATTTACATCCTTTAGATGCATTTAATTCCCATATTCAAATAAAGTAAATCAGCATAACTAATATTTAATTCATTTCAAATATTTTACCAAAGTGAGTAAAAAAATACGAGTCAAATTGACTCAAAATTCGAGTTTCCAGTTTGTTCCAAAAACGGTTATAAAATGTGAGTCAATTTGACTCATCCTTATATTTTACTCATAAACAAGTCATATTCACTCCTAATTCATAGTCAGATTGACTCAGTTAGATTCAATCAAAATAAAGACTCCAATATTGAAGTTTTGTCAGCCTTGACTCAAGCGATGAGTCAGGATGACTCGCAATTATTTTCAGTGTGGAGCGACTAAAATGTTCTCAAACTCTACGGTATTTGATACCAGTATTTTACTTACCCTCTCATAAACATTCTTCAGATTCAAAGAAAATCAATCAATCAATCGCTACCATTTCAACATTTTAAATTACCCAATATATGAATTATAAATAGCATCAATAAATTGATTGACATAAATAGTGTGTTGAAAATAAGAGGTAAATTGGCAACGGTCATAAATCAAAAGAAAAATGCCTCCATGAATAAATAACTAATATAACATGAATAGCAATCATAATCTAAAGAAATAAGTATCATTTAACGGTTATTTATTACTGTTTTCATTGTGTGTGAATTAAATCAATAGATAAAAGAAATGGTTTTATAATATTTGCACTTTCTTTAGCTCTTAAATAATAATTCTGTAAAGTTCATAGAGAACTTTCATCAATTATTGCTAACTAATAAAGGGCATATATTACTAAAATGAACATTAAATAATATTAATGTTTCAAACGATAATCAGAATTATTGTCTTTATAAATATTAACGATTACTAGTTTTCAAAAATGAAAGAGTTTAGTTTTTTTTTAATTAATTTATGTACAACAAGATAACATTTGTGTTTTTTTCTTTTTCCGTTTATTACCAGTTAACATTTTATTACAAGTTATCATTTTATTGCCGGTTAGCATTTTATCGCCGGTTATATTTTTATCACTGGTTATCATTTTATCAATGGTTATCATTTTATCAATGGTTATCATTTTATCAATGGTTATCATTTTATCACTGGTTATCATTTTATCACTGGTTATCATTTTATCACTGGTTATCATTTTATCACTGGTTATCATTTTATCACTGGTTATATTTTTATCACTGGTTATCATTTTATCACTGGTTATCATTTTATCACTGGTTATCATTTTATCAATGGTTATCATTTTATCACTGGTTATCATTTTATCACTGGTTATCATTTTATCACTGGTTATCATTTTATACTAGTATTCTTTTTTTCACTACCCTTCACTGTTAAAACACTACATTTACTTCAAAAATAATTAACGAGATTAAAATTTAATTCACACTTCCCTCACAACATTAAACCAAAGCAAAGACACAATAAATGATTTCCATTAGACTTTCTTATCCTCATTTAAAGTTTAAACTCGACTAGATTGCACAGAAAAATATTAATTGCACTCAGACTAAGTTCCTCTAAAAGCTTTAGATAATGATTACATTTTGCATTGCAATTAGAGATCTCAATTGCGGAACTTAAACAACACTCGACTCTGCAAATTAGAAACAACTTTGCACAGAGATGTCAAATATTTACAAGACAAACACAAATTAAATACAACAACATACTTGAGAATTATATGACTTGATTGAAAACAATGTGATTGCTATTTACAGTCTATTTTTATATCTAATTTAATTACAAGACAAATAATTAGAGTTACTATAAGACCAATTATCAACATTCAAATAAATTCTTTAAATTAATTGCTATTGACACTAATTAACAGCATGAAAAGAATGAAATAAATTGAAACCATATATTATAGGTAACACGAATGTAAACAAAGTGAAACAATTAATGCTTTCATGGTCTTCAGTATTGAGTAATTAATTTATTGAAAGAATGCAATAATGAATAGACAATGATTAATGATAATGAATGATTGAACATAATAATTATACATAATATTATAGAAATAAAAATTAATATAATTGAATTCATAGCACTTTATTAGTGCAGGGTGAAAAGATTTCAATCTACGGTAATTGAAACCAGTATTTTATTTACTTTTAATTAACCCTAATAATGAGTAATAATCAAAATTCATATTGTCATCACTTTCACATTTTTAATATATATTCAATCATATATAATAATGAGGGTTCAAAATCAGCTATTAAATTCCTATTTTTGTAGATTAATTCGCGAATAAGTAATATTAATGGAAATTTTTAATTAAATGGTATTTTCTATTTGAAAGAATGTTCCACAATTATCGTTTATTATCAAGAATGAATGTTATGAGTGATTAAGGAGAATATTGAAAGTTATTTTATGTTTCGATTTATATCACAAATTCAATTAACGAGTAAATAGTATAAATAACTTTAAAAAAACAGTCACGCGAGAGACTATGAAATCAACAAATATAAAAAATAAAATAAAATAAAATAACTCTAATAACGTAATTGGGATGAAGTCAAACCAGTTTAACTGAAGATTAAATGTATTCTGATAAATCTTCATAATTTCTAGTACACTGTAAATTTCTATTTATATGAAAGTATCAATTATATTTTAAAGAGCGACGAATAGAATGGGATTGTTACAAACATAAATAACGAAGTAAATATATATAAATATATAACAATAACAAAAAATAAAAACAATAACAGAAAAAACAATAAACAACATACAAACAAAGCAATAAAAAAATACAATACCAAAAAATAGTACCAAAAAATAATTTAAAAAAACAAGAAACAAAAAAAGCGCAAAAAAACAATAATAACATACAAATAATAACAAACGACTTAGGGGGTTCATAAATCGAGGAACCTTCTAATTAAGATATTCATTGTTTATTTACATAAGCCTTAAGGCAAGATTCTACGAATATATTTTGGATATATTCTATGAACAACAGGAAAAAGGGAAGATAAAAAAAGAATAAATGTTGAGCAAAAAAATTTAATGTTATATGTCATTCATCTTCTATTGTTATAAAATCAAAACTATAACAAGAGCGGTTTCTGTCTGTCCGTCACATTAGCTTGGTAAGCAGCTGATAGCATGGATATCAAAATATTCTGATATCAGTTCAATAAATGGTTTCAACAACCAAATTAAATTAATTTATATTCAGTGATAATAATTATTACATAAATTGAACTACCATAAGTGTACATAAAATTGAGATGGTAGAAATGCCAACATTTTTGACGGCACGCTTACACTAGTTTTAATAATAGCTAATTTAAGCAAACCCAATCTTAAATCACATTTAATGCTTCAAATTAAGCCACTTAAATGCAGTCATAAAACACAGTCTTGATAAAGCCAATAGAAGCGCCTTAACTTCTGCTCAGCCATTAATTTAATTGAGTAGGTATAGCGGTAAGTATGTCAATTCATTGCTAGACTTCAGTTAAAAATATGATGAATGTAGGTAACATTAAAATAATGACATCAGAAATAGGCTACAGTAGAAAATTAATAAGACAGTAGAAAATATAATTTGTGATGGTTTATAATGTAGTAGAGATTTAACGTCTGTTTCGGAACCAAAACCCATAACGCTGACGATAAAAGGAAATTAAATACAAGGGACTGGAAGAAGAGGTCATAAAAAAGTGGTTCCATGGAAAAGTCACATACCACCAGTCGGTGGCTATGCTCATGGGTACAGAAAAGCTACTCTGTGAATGCAGTCACTAACCAAAAATGTGACGAGACGGGATACAAGCACTAGTGGCTGCACTCACGGATGGAAGAGGAAAATGAAGAGGTGATAGTAAATGAAGCCTAAGAGTCTACCTAACACAAAAATCTAATACCTCGTAGTTGAAGAGCATAACCCTAGCGCTATCTTCTAAAACTGCAAGTAGCGGTAAAAAAAAATTTAAAAAAATAAAAAAAGACAAAATTTAATCCAAAATTACAACAGTTCAGGGCTCAAGGGACGCCACACCCCCATTCTCTTCTATTCACCACAGACAGCATCAGGATAGAGCCCCTGTGTTATGCTAAACGCTCAAGAAGCCACACATGAGGTTAGACAGAAGTGACTAATGACTAACATTAGTAAGTAAGTCACTGCACAGTCACTGGCACCACTCAATGTAATGAGGGAAATAAATCAACAGGGTGAACCTTGAGAAAGAGACACCCGGTGAGAAAATTATGGGGGGCAGGTGGGAGATTAAGGGGGTACACTGCTCTCTCTTTCAATCTTCTATGGCCCCACCATAACTTCCCCTCTCAATCTACTATGGCCCCACAATAACTTTCCCCTCTTAATCTTCTACGGCCTCACCATAACTTTCCCCTCTTAATCTACTATGGCCCCACCATAACTTCCCCTCTCAATCTACTATGGCCCCACCATAACTTTCCCCTCTTAATCTACTATGGCCCCACCATAACTTTCCCCTCTTAATCTACTATGGCCCCACCATAACTTCCCATCTCAATCTTCTATGGCTCCACCATAACTTTCTCTCTCAATCTACTATGGGCCCCACAATAACTTCCCATCTCAATCTTCTATGGCCCCACCATAACTTTCCATCTCAATCTTCTATGGCCCCACCATAACTTCCCATCTCAATCTTCTATGGCTCCACCATAACTTTCTCTCTCAATCTACTATGGGCCCCACAATAACTTCCCATCTCAATCTTCTATGGCCCCACCATAACTTTCCATCTCAATCTTCTATGGCCCCACCATAACTTCGCATCTCAATCTTCTATGGCCCCACCATAACTTTATCTCCTATTATTGACATCAGACTATTTTAAACATTAGAAGAACACATAAAAACTACTGTTAAAATATTCAAAATGATACCACAGCACCTAAACAAACTTCCTAAACCACCTGAGAAAATGAAGCAAATTAAACACCGATGCAAAATACACCAATAAACTTCTTGGAAGTTCCCTCTCTAAAAAGAGAAGAATATTTGCCTAAAGTTTATTAATTAATTTTATATAAAGTGTGAAGGGAATTTGCCCGCGTGAAGAAGTTTTTTTTATTTTCTCGCCTTTATTCTTCAAAATAATGAAAGAATAAAATATTGAAGCATAATTGTTTTATTAAGGAATTATTTTAATGAATTGAATTAATTATGCCAAATAAAAAAAATATGATTTAATAAATAGAAAAAAAATAATAGAGTAACATGATAATATATAAATAACTATATTGAAAAATAAGGAAAATGCATATGTATATTTGTGCATAATATAAAATTATAATATACAGAATATTCTGGCACATTGAATATATATTTTAGATATGTAATTTGCTACATAAAATAATAGACAGTGATGTATCTATATCAGTATAACATATACCATAAAATAGATATTCCTGTTATATTAAATATACTGAGTGAAATAATGAGTATCAATATACATGATGAATGTAATGTAAAAATGTGTTGGAGAAATAGATGAGTCAATATAGACTATAAAGCTATTACATGTACTATGTATTGCATGTACTATGTATTGCATGTACTATGTATTGCATGTACTATGTATTGCATGTACTATGTATTGCATGTACTATGTATTGCATGTACTATGTATTGCATGTACTATGTATTGCATGTACTATGTATTGCATGTACTATGTGTTACATGTACTATGTATTGCATGTACTATGTATTGCATGTACTATGTATTGCATGTACTATGTATTGCATGTACTATGTATTGCATGTACTATGTATTGCATGTACTATGTATTGCATGTACTATGTGTTACATGTACTATGTATTGCATGTACTATGTATTGCATGTACTATGTATTGCATGTACTATGTATTGCATGTACTATGTATTGCATGTACTATGTATTGCATGTACTATGTATTGCATGTACTATGTGTTACATGTACTATGTATTGCATGTACTATGTATTGCATGTACTATGTGTTACATGTACTATGTATTGCATGTACTATGTATTGCATGTACTATGTGTTACATGTACTATGTGTTACATGTACTATGTGTTACATGTACTATGTGTTACATGTACTATGTGTTACATGTACTATGTGTTACATGTACTATGTATTGCCTGCCTACATCACATGTTAACTTACATAACATGTTTTACAATCATAACATGTTTTTTATAATCAATATAATGCATTACAATCAAATCCATAAAACACTAAATCATGTTTATAGCTGCTCATATAAAATGTATACATTATTAAATGTTACTATATTAGTCATGCTACATCTACTTACCAAAGAAATGTTAGTAAAACATCCTACAACATATGCACTTTATGTGAATAAGGAATATTCATAAGGAATATTCATAAGAAATATTCATAAGAAATATTCATAAGAAATATTCATAAGAAATATTCATAAGAAATATTCATAAGGAATATTCATAAGGAATATTCATAAGGAATATTCATAAGGAATATTCATAAGGAATATTCATAAGAAATATTCATAAGGAATATTCATAAGGAATATTCATAAGGAATATTCATAAGGAATATTCATAAGGAATATTCATAAGGAATATTCATAAGGAATATTCATAAGGAATATTCATAAGGAATATTCATAAGGAATATTCATAAGGAATATTCATAAGGAATATTCATAAGGAATATTCATAAGGAATATTCATAAGGAATATTCATAAGGAATATTCATAAGGAATATTCATATGGAATATTCATAAGGAATATTCATATGGAATATTCATAAGGAATCTTCATATGGAATATTCATAAGGAATGGTGAACTTTCAGGCCATTCTAATGAATAAATGAGTAAAAATATTCACAGTGACATGGGTACGTAATTTGCTGGCAATTGTGATAGAGTCACCAATTCGAATATATTGGCTAAATAATTGTGTACATAATGAGTAAATGAAAATATGTATATGGGGTAAGTTTAGAGTTATTGGACAGTTCTTCATTTCCGATCATATGAAATATTCAGTTATAATATGTTTATTATATAGTTTTTTTTTAATGATTGAAGATGTGAAACCATTCAATGACTAAAAAACTTACCTTATTGCAATTAATTACACGAAACTACATATCTCTAATTAGTAACGAAATGAACAGTTCTCTCATTATAATTTGAAGTTTATTGTTTATTGTTTATTGAAATTCTGTTCACGTTAAAATACAAAATAAAAGTAATACAATTTTAAAATACAAACAGTTTGATTCTTTAAAAGTCTAATATGACTTGTAGAATCTGAAAATATAAAATCTAACTAAAAATATCATACATTTCTAAAAATATACAATCTACCTAAAAATAGAATACCAATTCAAAAATATAAATCTACCTAAAAATATAAAACCTACCTAAGTTACCGGTCTGCATAAGTCAATATTAAAAGTAACAAATACAAAGTAAAAACATATTAAACAGGACTAGGGTTATAACGGTTAAGACAATATTTTCTATATTTTTTTTTTAAACTGTAGTTGGACACAGTAAGAGGCTACTTTTTTTTTAGATACGTTGTAAATAATTAAAATTATATATAGTACCTAATAATTGTTAATTATTATAAATTGAATTGCCTTGAATGTAGATTAAATAATTCATTAATTAATTATCTATTAATTATGTCATTTATACTTTTATATCATCAATAATTATTTACTTGAATTATTGTAAAAAGAAGTTCTAAGTGCTTAGTTGAGCAAAATATAAATAATTCTAATGAGTTTTTGATGTAATTTTTTTTAATATTAAATTACCTTGCAGGTATATCGTGAATTTTAGTTATTTGATTTTATGACGCTACGTCATACGAGAATTAATGTTACTCGCATTAACTCATTCAACAGTTACTCACTACTCACTTACATTAATTCACTCACTAATTACTCATCAATAACTAAAGCCTACCTGCATTAACACTCACTACTCACCAATAACAAACTCACATTAACTCACTGATAACTAAATCCTACTCACATTGACTCACTCACTACTCACCAATAACTCACTCATAACTAAATCCTACTCACATTAACTCGCTCATAACTAAATCCTTCTCCCATTAATTCACTCATAACTAAATCCTACTCACATTGACTCACTCACTACTCACATTAACTCACTCATAACTAAATCCTACTCCCATTAATTCACTCATAACTAAATCCTACTCACATTAACTCACTCAAAACTAAATTTTACTCACATTAACTCACTCATAACTAAATCCTACTCACAATAACTCACTCACTACTCACCAATAACTTACTCTCATTAACTCACTAATAACTAAATCCTACTCACATTAATTAACTAACTCACTACTCACCAATAACTCACTCACTACTCACCAATAACTTACTCTCATTAACTCACTAATAACTAAATCCTACTCACATTAACTCACTCACTCACTACTCAACAATAACTCACTCACTACTCACCAATAAATTACTCTCATTAACTCACTAATGACTAAATCCCACTCGCATTAACTCACTAATAACTAAATCCTACTCACATTAACTCACTCAGTACTCACCATTTTCTGGAATATCCTCCAAAATAACGTCCCTTTTCGAAGCAGCGGCTAAAGTCGCACAAATTATTAGTACAGCGGCGTTAAACTTCATTGTCACTACTCAGTATTTAGCTACTAACTCACTAAATAGATATTAACTAATTTCAAATGATATTAATGCAATGCCATGTTTATAATGTTAAATGCCGGTACATGTGTTAGGTAATTAAGTAAACATGGATAAATAAATGATCACCTATTTACTATGCATTGTAGCGTGACCATTTCGCGACAAATGTGATTGAGTTCGATCAAACGTGTGGCAGCAATAACTGACAGAGCACTCGCACACGCTCACCCTCACTCCAAAGAAGCTAGCGGTAAACTGAGAAGAACGGCAATGGCAACTCATACCCAGACTCTAAAACGATACCTACCTATGCCAAATTAATGTCTCAAACGTCTTATTAATGAGTATTTGTACCTAATGTGATGTATTGTAGCTGATGAAGGAACTTTTTGAAGGGCTTTGTAGGATTTTAGTTAGTGTTTCCACTGGTAGGTGTCGCTGTGCATCAGATGTAGGTATGTTTATGGAGTTTCAAGGAGAACGTACACTGAATAAGAATATCTCTCTGTAAATTTAACATGGCAAAATGAGACCGTTAAAGGAAAACTATTAGAACAAAAGAAAGATCATTGGTGCTGTCTGCTCTAATTATTGTTATTCTTTGTCTTAAAGGTTATTTTCCTAACGTAAACCTTTAAATTGATAGCTTAAATTCGACTATTTTCTGAAAAATTTGGTTTGCGATGGGTAAAAAGTCTATGGGGAATGGTATCCATTTTTGGCAAAAATTATCAACTTTTCATATTTCAGTCATCTCTTCAATATTATTCAAATTTTTCATAAAAATAGTGTTTGGAAAATAACATTCTTTATAATGCTTTAATAAAAAATTTAGATTGTCAAAAACACTTTTCAGAAATATATTGTCTATGAATTTATTTTATAAAAACATAGTTTCCCATCAAAAACAAAACTGTATAAAATCTAAAATAATATAATATTTTACTATGATAAGAGCCTTGTCTGTCTCTATGTCTGTCCGTGTGTCACAAAAAAACTTATAATTTGTGGTCATAGCTACGGGTCAAACTAAAAAAATAATAATGTTTACTATTCAAAATAAAAAATAATTGGTTCAATAATTAATAAGTAATTGCATTTAGATATAATCCTATCCCAATTTATTTATTAAATTACCAATGAATGAACTACAGGTAATATTCTAGCGTAAAATAATGCAGCGTCATGGTACCTATGTAGGTTTCGGACACGTTTCCACATTTTCGGACACGTAAGAGAAAATTAAATAATAGTTAGCTATTATTTTATTTTTATTTTATTTAGTATCCATGTACTTTACAAATTACAGTTTTCTAATTTTCTGCTATTTTACAAATCTTACAATTTTGTCTGTGTGTACCCAGACTAATTTTAAAATATCTACAAGCATTACAATTAGTAAAGTTTCTTCTTGTAAATGTGAAATTAATAAAATGTGAAAAAAACACTACATATATGTATGTACATTCTCCTTTTAGAGTACATGAGTAAGTTATGGTGGGGCCATAGAAGATTAAGAGAGGTCATCTCACAATTTTTATTAATTAATATCCGTTCTTTGGTATTTGCACATAATAATGATGATACGATAATTTGATATAGACCAGTAATTGGGTATTTACCCCCCGTAATTATCTATAGTTTATTTTAATTGCTTATTCATTAAATAGTACCATCTAATAAGTAATAATATCAAATTAATTTAGTAGTGGTTTAACGTCTGCTTCGGAACCAAAGGCCATATCGCTGACGTCAAAAGGAAATTAAATACAAGGGACTTTAAGAAGCAGTCAGAGAAGATAATGGTTCCATGAACAAATTCACCTACCATCGTTTGTAACAATACTCATGGATGCAGAAAAGCTACTCCACGAATGCAGTCACTTACCAAGGAAAGGGAGACAAGAGGAAAATGAAGAGGTGATATCAAATGAAGCCTACGAGTTCTAGGAGACTCCTTTTTAACAAAATTTCATTTTCCTAAATTTTTAGGGGTTACGATCACTAGAATCCCCCTCTGAAGATATATAGAAAACAAGTTTTGGCTAGGGTAAGTTCTTAATTATCGGTCAGTTCCCCATTTTCGGACACGTAAGAAAAAACGTTATAATAGAAATTAAATAATAATTATTATATATAGTTTTTTTTCGGTAAATTCCTCGTTCACGTCCCTAAATCAATAAGGGACGTGAACAAGGAAGGGAGTATTTTTGAATTAATAATTTTCTTATTATGATAACCATTTAAAAACAAAAACAAGAGTACATAATATATTTCAGTTCGTTTTTCCAAAAGATATTCTTCAATTTGCTTAATTTCAATTTCAATATTCCTTTTTGGTTATATTTGTATATGTAGTCAAGATACCAGATTTATTGTCAATTAACTCTTTAAGTGCAACATATTTCAATTAAATAAAAGGTAATTAAATTTAAGAAAAATTAATTTAAAAATACCCCTTCCTAGTTCACGTCCCTAAATGAAATAGGGACGTGAACTAGGGATTTGTCGTTTTTTCTTAAGTGTCCGAAAATGGGGAACTGACCGATAATTAGGAACTTACCCTAGTTATCAAATATCGCTCAAAAACTAATGCGAAAATCGAAAAATTTAAACGAACAAAATATGCTTTTTTTTGCGAATTTACTTAGCAAATTTCTGAAGAATAAATCTACAAAAAAAAAAGTTTTCTCAAAAGTGTGGCGATCTCTTTAAATATTTAATACTAATAAAAAATACCCTATATAATAACACCATATGATAATAATCATCAGTAATCAGTTGTTTTTATTATAACTATAATATTATAGTGAACGTCTTTCTAGGTTTTTACCATATCAATTTTATATAATACACTGATGGTAGTTGAATTTATGTAATAATTATTATCCCTGACTCCGCTTTTACTCCGATATTTTCAAATGAATAAAACATAGTTTAATTTAGTTATAAAAACTATTTATTGAACTGATATCAGAATAATTTCCTATCCATGCTATCAGCTGCTTGCCAAGCGTATTATTAGGTCAGTGTGACGGACAGACAGAGAGAGTAGTTTCTATAACAGACATTGGTCTGTTAGAGAAAATATATATTAATAATAATTTGGAATTATATATGTACATAATTTATTTATATATTATTCATAATTTATCTATCCTACTAACAATAACTTTTATTTTATGTACTGAATAAATCATCTAGAACTATATTACGTGCACTCGGTAGAGCGCATACCTTCGCTGCCACATTGACCCGTTCTCTCCCAAAATCTGATAAACGGGTAATTGAAAACTGACCAATCGTCCCATCAAATTTAATGCAATAAGGTTTAATACTTTTTCAGTTATTAAGTTATAAATGACCTTGACCTTTGACCAGATCGCTCCCAAAATTCTAAAAGATGATTCCTGGATATTGACCAATCGTCCCATCAAATTTCAGACAATTTGGTTGAATATTTTGAGTTACAAATGGTCTTGACGTTGATCTTTGACCTTTAACCTGATCGCTCCCGAAATCTAACAAAATGGTTCCTGTATATTGACCAATCGTCCCACCAAGTTTCATATAATATGGTTAAATGCTTTTTGAGTTATATATGAGCATGACCTTGAGCAGGTCACTGGACATTGATTAATTGTTTCACCAAATTTCAGGCAATTTGGTTGAACACTTTTTCAGTTAAGCGAGTAACGAGATGATAAATAAATAAATGCTGGGTAATACATTACCTTCCGCAAATTTGCGAAGGTAAAAAGCTCTATTAATTATTCACCCATTTTATATTTTATTTACGTACTATTGTATTTTCCCGTAAAAATATAATATATTTTCAATTATATCAATATTGGAGTAACTTGAGAATCCACACATGGTCCATATTTTATTATTTAGTTATTATTTAGTTATTATTTAGTTATTATTTAGTTATTATTTAGTTATTATTTAGTTATTATTTAGTTATTATTTAGTTATTATTTAGTTATTATTTAGTTATTATTTAGTTATTATTTAGTTATTATTTAGTTATTATTTAGTTATTATTTAGTTATTATTTAGTTATTTAGTTATTATTTAGTTATTATTTAGTTATTATTTAGTTATTATTTAGTTATTATTTAGTTATTATTTAGTTATTATTTAGTTATTATTTAGTTATTATTTAGTTATTATTTAGTTATTATTTAGTTATTATTTAGTTATTATTTAGTTATTATTTAGTTATTATTTAGTTATTATTTAGTTATTATTTAGTTATTATTTAGTTATTATTTAGTTATTATTTAGTTATTATTTAATTATTATTTAGTTATTATTTAGTTATTATTTAGTTATTATTTAGTTATTATTTAGTTATTTCTTGGTTGTAAATTATTACTTCTAGGCAATTTTGGATTCCTTTACGAATTAATTCATTTTTCTGCATAGACTGATTCATTTTATAGATGAGATACATATAAAAATTGAATAAAATATACAAAAATTAAAGTATCATATCAATATATTTCCGTGCGTACATGGCTGCATTTTTCTTCTTTTTCCTATCTAAATACAGAAAAAGGATACGAAATATTTAAATTTATTCACATCGGTCTCTATTATATGGAGAAATAAAAAGTAAGCTTCGATATCAATTTCACTGATTTTAGGGTAGAGACTTTGCCATCGTTTATTTTTTTTAACATCGATTTCAGTAAACTGATTAAGTTTTTTTTTACATTTCTAGCTACATATATATTTATTCTTTTTACAGAATGCACAGGAGTCGGACAAAATAACTGGATAGAAGTTTTACGTTGTTGCAAAATTACAAGTTCATGTTAATGCAAAATTAGAAGTTTACATAATTGCTTCTGTATCACATGTCCCACAATAGCAAGAGAAGTTAAGTATCTCTGTGTGTACCTATTGATATCTTCTGTATGATTCAAACAGTGGTATAATTCTAGTTCGCATTATCACAATTTAATTCGGGTTTCAAATATTGACAGTGGTACCACTTTCATAGTGGTACAAATTTGTACCAATACGTAGTTACCATGTTAAACTGGGAGAAACTTAATTTAATACGGAGTTGGACTCCGATAGCCTTCAATACGTCTCGGAATGGAATCATAAAGATTCCATCGGAATTGACTTGTCGCTACTTCGGAAACACGATTGAACTTTTTAAGTCAGGTATGATATATTTGGCACTCCCATTAAAATGATCAAATTTAATTAAAATTAAAAACGTCGCTTTAGGTATAAAGAACCTGATTGATATTAGGATATAGAATGCATCATGCCCCGTACACACTGTCAAACTTTTCGTCATACACGAAAATCGAGAGTTTGAAGAGATCCAATTAACGTACTCTTTGTAAAATTGTTTGTCAAACTCTAGAATCTTGAACTAAATATTTGTATAGTTTTATATGAAGTTGATTATTTACCTGTCATTTGTCATACTATTATACACAGGAGTAAATTCTTCGATAATTTTTTTTTTATTTGAACTAAACATCCCTTAGAGTTAGACCAATTATTCGGGTAATACTTGGTCTTTACAATCATAATATATCTGTTACTAAAAATAGGGACATTTAGGCCCGGAAAAGCTTCTGCTTCAAGGGCAGCCTACAGAAAATTAAAAAAAAAACGTATACTATATATTTCAATACAAATAAAAATATTCAACAACATGGATAACTACTAAAAAATTTAATAGATCATTTTCAATGATAAAAATTTATGACTAAACGATAATTAAAATCTATACTTGGCATAATAATACTTGTCATAATAATCTGATACGGGTGGCGTTATATTCATGTTATTAGCTGACACTAAGTGAACGTACAAATGACCCCCATCACTGAATCAACGATAAAAATAGGAAAATAAGAATACAATCAAATAGTATCAGGCACAATAACTTACATTAGGAAATCAGAATTATATAGGAAAAAAGAAAGACTACAGTGATAATCAATAAGAGTACATAATGACAAGGAAGACATCACCAAAAACACACAAAAGTTTCACATATACAACTACATCCCAAGAAAATATCATTCAGATTACACTTGTACAATCTCGAACTCCTATAGTCCTGAATTTCAAGCATTCTAAAATGATTAGCACATTTCTTCTTAAATACTGAGAATGATTTTTCACCTTTTATTTCCACTGGCAATCATTCCAGGTTTTGACACCCTTAAAAAGTATAGAGGATTGAGTTTTAGTTTTTCTGTATCTCGGCAACACATAGTCATTTCTATTACGTGTGCTATAACGGTGAACCTCCTCGTTAGCAGTCAATCTACCGGACAAGAACAAATTACAATCATGTGAATTAATAGTTTTATGCATAATTGTAGCTATTCTATTTTTATGTAATTGCTCAAGAGTTAACAGTTTCATATCATCGAAATGTGGTTTAGTGTGTTCATTATAATTTAAAAATTTAATGCAACATACTGATTTCTTTTGAAGAACAGTAATCTTGTTTGTCGAGTACGATGGAGCATTAAACCAAGTTTCAATAGAATACAAGATGTGTGGATGGATCCAATACATATACAACATATACAATACAAATTTCGAGACAAAGTATCGAATCTTATACAACAGTCCAAGACACTTAGAGATCTTAGATGCAATATGAGTCACATGGTGGGTAAAACCTAACTTACTATCCAATAGAGTTCCAAGAAGCTTAATTTGGGTGACCTGTTCAATAACGCTACTATTGATGGTGATCGATTCACAAAACTGATGATTATTTCGATAGGAGTATATGATATATTTTGTCTTGTTAACATTTACTTGAATTTTGTTTGCTATAAGCCACCGATAAATCTCAGTTAAATTAAATACATATTTATATAATTTTCACAATGAAATTTGATAAGCATACCTAAAAATATCTTACATAACAAGATCAAAAACCCGAAAACTAGCATTGAAGAATCCTGGTAATTGAAATAATTCATAGTAAACTTACAAATAGGAACAAAATAAGATTAGTATAAAATAAATTTCAGTTTTGTATTTCTGTTAGTGTGGCCCCTTTACAATATGTGGCTACCACACCCACATTCGGGTGTCACAGGTACATTTGGCCTATAGCTTTTTTATTTGGGCAGCTATGAAGTTTAAACTTGTACAATGTTTGAACTATATCAATACCGATAATATCCTCTGAAAATATTGTCAATTAATTGAAATTTGAATTAATAAAGATCATTTTTATTTCATGAAAATCGTATCCTAATTGTAACATTTCCGGCTTTTAGAATTTTGTTATGTAGATTTTTGATCCGCTATGGTTCTGTTATGTCAAATTCATGATTTCTTAATGACATGGCAGGGGGGTTTGGGAGGGCGGCACGCCCCCCGATATACATATATCAGTATATTTATTAGAAATAAACTGAAAATGTACCTGTGAAACCCGATCGGGTGTCTCAGGTACATCATCTTTCGAAGTTTGTTTTGCTTATTACTAATTCAAATTTAAACTAATTGACGATATTTTCAATGGATATTATCGGTACTGATATAATTCAAACATCGTATAAGTTTAAACTAGATAGCTGCCCAAATAAAAAAGTTATAGGACAATTAATGTACTTGTGACACCCGAATGCGGGTGTGGTAACCACATATGAACGCAGTACCTTACTCCCCCTTTATTAAACTAGTTACTTTATCATTTTTATGGAGATGCAGAACCTGGAAAACCAAGAGACAGAAGCTGGCAGGACTGGTGATAAGGAAGAGGGCGCAGATGGCGGGCAGGAAGCAGGGAGGAGGAGCATTGCTGCCGGAGGGACAGGGACGGAGAGTGGAGTTCGGGGAGCTGTAATACATCAGGACCAGGGAGTGAGACCAAAGGAAAACAGCAAGAAAAGAAATTTTTGAGTGGGAGGGAGGAGGTAGATGTGGAGAAGGTAGAGGAGAATAAATATGTGATAAAATGTTTGAATATACAGGGCCTGACAAACCAAAAATATTCAGAATTGCACGGAGAGATAGGAGAGGGAGTGGTGTTGTGTTTGACGGAGACTCAGAAAAAGGTTAACAACATCAGAACAGCAGAACATCTGAAAATAATTGAAAGTATGAGAGAGATGGAGGAGAGAAGAGGAGGAGGAATAATGGTTCTGTTGGAGGAAAAAGAGGATCTGAAGCTAGATGGGAAATTAAGTGAGTATAGAGACTGTCTAGAAATGAAGGGAAATTTTGGAAAGGAGATAGTAAATCTGACGGTGATGTATCTGAAGACTGGGAACGGAAGAGAGGAGCTGCAGCATAACAGGGAGATTTTAGAAAGAATGAAAGCCAGGGTGATGGAGGCTGAAGAAAGAGGAGAGGGATACATAGCAGTTGGTGACTTTAATGGTCA
Organism: Caprella mutica; assembly: GCA_947561585.1. Lineage (NCBI taxonomy): Eukaryota > Metazoa > Arthropoda > Malacostraca > Amphipoda > Caprellidae > Caprella > Caprella mutica. The sequence goes on from CANNZV010004019.1 coordinate 21,590, forward strand.
CCTTGGGTATCTGGGAGAGCAAGAAGAAAATGAAAATGGAAAAAATGTGAATAAAATGATAGAGGAGAGCGGTTTGATATTGATGAATATTGACGAGAAGTGTGAGGGGGTATATACTTGGAGAAGGGGAGAAAGTAAAAGTGTGATTGATTTGGTGTTAGCAAATGAGAAATCATACACAATGATTAAAAGGGTAAGAATAGATGAAATGCAGGAGAAGGTAGATCTATCTGATCACTGCATGATTGAGATAGAGTTAGCAACAGGTAGAAAAGAAAGAAGGTGGGATGGAGTAAGAGATGGTTGGTTTTATAGTAATAGAAAGGAGAAGCTGGAGGAGTACATACGGAAGGTGGAGAGGGAGATTGAGCAGATGGAGGGTGTGACAGTGAGAAAGATAAATGAGGCTATAAAGAAGGTAGCAGATGAATGTTTGAAGGTAAATTACAGGAAGAGGATTGATCAAGAAGAAAAAGAGGAGCCACCATGGATGAATGGGGAGATAAGAAGAGAAATTGCAAAGAGAAGAAGATTCAACAAAGGATACAGGAATGGAGGAGCAGATGGTAATAGGGAATTAAGATGGATGGAATACAAAGAACAAAAAGAAAAAGTGAGGAGAATGATCAGTGAAGAGATGAGAAAATATGAGGAGGGAGTTGCAGAGGAAATCAGAAAAATGGGCAAAGGGAAACAGATGTGGAAGATGATTAAAAAGCTGAAAGGAGAACGAGCACAGAAAGAAAGAAAAGTGAAGTTATACACAGAAGAGGGAGAGGAGTTGGAGGAAGACAGGTATGGGGAGAAAGTGAGAGGATTTTGGCAGGGGATATATCAGATGCATGGTAATGAAATAGAGGTGGAGTGGGGAGAAGAAAAGATAAGGGAGTATGAAGAATCACTGCAGGCAACTAGAAGGAGAGAAGAAGACCCAGCAGAAATGTGGCTGCCGCGTATCGGGAATCCTAACTGGAATATAAGGACGATGAAGTTTGAAGTGAGTGAAGATATTGTACGGAGGGTGCTGATGGAACTGAAAAGTGGAAAGGCGGGGGAACTGGACGGGTTGAAGCCAGAGCTATATAAAGTTTTGCAGGGAAGTGAGGCGGTGGTGAGAGGGTTGAAGGAGGGAATAGAGAGGATACTCGTTGATGGAGGAGAACCGCAGTGTTGGAAAGAGTCCAGGACGGTAATGATTCCGAAAAAGAAAAAACCAACTGTGGCTGAACTAAGACCAATAGCGCTGACAGACGTGTCGTACAAAATAGTGATGAAGGTTGTGAAGGAGGGAATAGAGAGGCATTTGGAGGAGAGTGGAATGATAAAGTGGGAACAGGCTGGATTCACAAAAGGAGGAGAGATTTTGGACAACTTGGTGTTGCTACAGGAGGGAGTGAGGCAGGCGTATAGAGGCGGAGAGCAGTTGGTGGTGGTGGCAGTGGACTTCCGGAAGGCATACGATTCAATAAGGAGAGAAAAGATTGTTGAGGTGTTGAAGGAATTGAAGGTGCCGGTGAGGGTGATAGACTTGATAAAGAGAGGATATGAGGGGGATAGGACGAGGATGGAGATAGGAGAGGAAGATGTGATGATAGAGATAGACAGTGGCATCAGGCAGGGATGTACGGCATCACCACTCATCTTTAGGTTGATTACTTATAAAATCATAGAGGAATTGAAGAGGAGAGCAGGAGGAGTGATGATAGGTGGAGCGAGAGTAAGCTCATTGTTCTTTGCTGATGATAGTATGGTGCTGGCAGGAGGAGTGGAGGAAGCAGGAAGAGCTGTGAGGATATTGAGGGAGGAGGCAGGAAAGTATGGGTTGGAAATGAATATGGAGAAAAGTAAGTGTATGGTGTTTAATGTGGGAGGAGGAGGGGTGGTAGGGGAGATAGAGGGAGTAGAGGTGGTGAAGGAAATAAAGTATTTGGGGGTCAGGATAGTGGATAAGCAGAATATATATGAAAGGCAAAGGAAAAGTATGATAGATAAGGGTAAACAAATGAGCAACATGACATATTCGGTGATAGAGAAGAGTTGTCATAGAGTGGTGGTGGGAAAGGTGTATTGGAAGTCGGTGGTGTTGGCGAGTGTGTTGTATGGAGCGGAGGTGGTTGATGTGAGGGAGGAGGATGTTGAGAAGTTGCAGAGGCAGGAGAACGTGGCTATGAGGAGGATACTGGGGGCACCCAAGTATGCGTCTGTGGCAGCTGTGCGGGGTGAGATAGGCATAGGGACAATGAAGAGCAGGATCGTGAGAAGCAGACTGCAGTATTTAAGGAGGAAGATGCAAGGAGAGAACGTACTGGTGAAGAGAGTGTTGAGCGACATGAGGAGAGGTGGAGTGGGATGGTGGAAAAGAACGCAGAGATACTTGGAGTGGGCTGGAATAGAGGCAGATGAGCTGGAGATTATGAGCGGACAGGAGGTAAAGAGGAGAATAGCGGAGAGAGTTGAGACGGAGTGGAGGAGGGAGTTGTTGGAGAGGAGTACACTGTGGCTATACAGAGAATATAAGACCGAAATGAGGGAAGAGGACTACGAGGGAGGAGAGAGAGACAGGATATGGTTCCGGGCAAGAACAAACTGCTTGTGGCTGGGAGACAGGAGGAGAGAGAGGGAAGAGGAGAGATGCTTGATATGTGGAGAAGGAGGAGTGGAAGACTTGATGCACTTTGTGTTGGATTGTGATGAGCTGGAGGGCGAGAGGAGGGGGGCCGTGGAGTTGCAGAGACCGAGAGTGGAGGAGAGGCGGACTGTGTTGGGGGAGTTCTTGTTTGGGGGGGAGCAGAGGAGAGAAAGGAGCGAGGTTCTGATGAAAATGTGGAGGAGGAGAAGAGTGATTGAAGGAAGAAATAATTGATTTGGATGAGGAGGAGGATGAGTTGCGCAGATGAAGAGGATGAATGGCGCAGATGAAGAGGAAGCCGATGAAAATGGCAATATTCAAGAAACACCTGACTGACTGACTGACATTCCGCAAATTAGGGTTTACTGACATCTTCGATTTCATTTTCCAATTTTCATTCAAATGTTCATTTGACAGTTTAGTAACTATTTACCTATTATTGTTAGGAATTACTCATTAGCTATACATTCCAGTGACCACAAATTCTTCTAAAAATTTAGTCTGCAGAATATTTGACATTTTTAACATTTTTAGTGCAAACAATCCAAAATTTTGAGTAATTTCCTCTGATATTTTGCCGATAATAGAGGATTTTTTGACGAACAGCTTACCTACCTGTCCCAGTAAGGGACAGCTTACCTATTTAAAAATCCACCATAAATTTCCAGTAATTTGGCTGCTCCACCAACATTTTACCTATTTATGATTTTTCCACCGAAAATTAATGGTAACATAGTAGGAATAAATAGCTAAAAATCCACCGACTTTGCCAGAATATTATTTTCAATGGAGAAAAATTCCAATGACAAGTCGGTGAAATTTACCATGGCATGGCATGAAATACAGTCTGGTTCGTAGCGGTAGAGAATCTCTACAAATACTCCATGTTTCAGAATAAGAGTAAAGAGATCTCTTATTCTGTTCACAACTTCATAGCCAGTCTGCAGAATATGGGAGATATTTGGGATATTCTCTCTGAATAATTTTGAATTAATTCTTATGCTTACATTAATTTTGCTACGAACACTTCTGAATTAATCCCTATATTTACATTAATTTTGCTACAAACAGATTAAGAGATCTCTACGAACACTTCACCAGTTTCTGCCAAGTAATAAAGCATGTCCAAACTCACCATTTTAATGGCGAGTTTGTGACAGTTATTTTGAGCCCTTCAATTGCAAATGGAGAGTTTTATCTATTTTTCTCCTATGTTACAATGTTATTTTGGAGAGATTTAATGATAATTTGATCATTTTGGAGAGAATTTGTTGAATTTTGGAGAGACAAATGGTGACGGTGAGTTTATGAGACATACTATTTTACTTGGAGTTTCTGCAGACTGGCTTCATAGTTAAATAACTTAAATAAATGTAAGTATGTAACTAGGTATAGCCGGGGCCCCGTATAGGAATTATTTCAAATAATTTTATGGAGAATATCCCTAAGACGGTAAGACCCAAATATCTTCCATATGATATTCTACAGACTCACAGACTGGTCTAAAGATGTTTCAAGAAATGATATAAAGATGTTTCAAGAAATGATATAAAGATGTTTCAAGAAATGATATAAAGATGTGTTTAGAAATGATTTAAAGATGTGTTTAGAAATGATTTAAAGATGTGTTTAGAAATGATTTAAAGATGTGTTTAGAAATGATTTAAAGATGTGTTTAGAAATGATTTAAAGATGTGTTTAGAAATGATTTAAAGATGTGTTTAGAAATGATTTAAAGATGTGTTTAGAAATGATTTAAAGATGTGTTTAGAAATGATTTAAAGATGTGTTTAGAAATGATTTAAAGATGTGTTTAGAAATGATTTAAAGATGTGTTTAGAAATGATTTAAAGATGTGTTTAGAAATGAATTAAAGATGTGTTTAGAAATGATTTAAAGATGTGTTTAGAAATGATTTAAAGATGTGTTTAGAAATGATTTAAAGATGTGTTTAGAAATGATTTAAAGATGTGTTGAGAAATGATCTACAGATGTGTTTAGAAATGATCTAAAGGTGTGTTTAGAAATGATTTAAAGATGTTCTTAGAAATGATAAAAAGTTGTTTAGAAATGATTTTAAGATGTGTTTAGAAATGACCAGATTGTATTTGGTGGTAATTCAATTTCTCAAATAAAAAAATTACTACAATGTCGGAGGATATTTAGCTATTAATTCCTATATCAGTATATTACCATTAATTTTTGGAGGAGAAACTGGAAAAATGTTGGAGGACTACACAAATTGATGAAAAATGTTGGCAGCTATTTCTCAGATTTTTGAAAAAGTCTGAAGAGTTCAGTGCACCAAATACAAACTGGAGAAATGATTTAAAAATGTGTAATGAAATGATTTAAAGATGTGTTTAGAAATGATTTAAAGATGTGTTTAGAAATGATTTAAAGATGTGTTTAGAAATGATTTAAAGATGTGATTAGAAATGATTTAAAGATGTGTTTAGAAATGATTTAAAGATGTGTTTAGAAATGAATTAAAGATGTGTTTAGAAATGATCTAAAGGTGTGTTAAGAAATGATCTACAGATGTGTTTAGAAATGATTTAAAGATGTGTTTAGAAATGATTTAAAGATGTGTTTAGAAATGATCTAAATATGTGTTTAGAAATGATCTAAAGATGTTCTTAGAAATGATAAAAAGTTGTGTTTAGAAATGATTTAAAGATGTGTTTAAAAATTATCTAAAGATGTCTTTAGAAATTATATAAGAATGTATTTAGAATGATCTGAAGATGTTTTAAAATTATATAAAGATGGATCTTTTTACTTGGTTAATTTCTGATCAGTTCACCTAGTTAGAGGGTGTCAGAAAAGTAACTTTACACTTTTATATGTTTATTGCATGAAAACCGATTCTACTATAGATATCAAATAAAGAAGAATTTACAGACATAATCTCAAAGATTCTTTTACTACATGTATCATGTATGATACAGATAAAAAAATCCTGCCAGAGAAACCATTGCCATATTAAGAGAAGCCTTATCCAAGTCGCTTAATTTCTCATTTCAGTGTATTCTCATGACCTGCTCAATCTCCTGATTAAAGCCCTCTTGACTTCTTGCTTTGAGGGGTATCTTAAATCAAAAGTTTACAAAAATAGGCTTATAAATTTCCAAGAGTTGAAATTGATAATTGAAGAAATCTACCAAATAACGATGGACACATTAGAAAATGTTTTGCAAAATACTGAACAAAGAGTGCTCTTGTTTGAACAATAACGGAGAACATCTGAAGCACATCATTCAAAAAATAAAACCTAAATCTTTTGTCTATATATAGGTACATAGTATACTGTAAAAACATCTTTGAGATTTTGTCTATAAATTCATATTTATTTGATATCGATAGTTTAGTTGGTTTTCGTGCAATAAACATTTAAAAGTGTAAAGTTACTTTTCCGCCACCCTGTACTTGCTATAATATTTTTTAATTATAATTTAGATACTAGGCCTCCAGAGTGACAGAATCCAGAAACTGGTAAAAAATTCTTTAAGAAATCCTCAATTTAATTTTGACTCCCATTCTCTGTATAATACATGTAAATTATTAGAATATATATAAAAATGTTAAGTATGTTGCACATTCTGCAGTCTTGCAGACTGGGTAGATCAATCTTTATTTAAACTTTTCAGGAAATAATCTTATTGGTAGTTATAAATATTTTATTGTTAATAACTATATACAATTTAATTGAGATTGAATCATTAAAAGACTTCTAATTTGAAAATAAATTTTTACAGAAATTGGGATTTGGGTGCAGGAAATAACAGGGGAACATAGGAATTAAATAGGACTTGGACCCAGAGTTAATCCTCAAATCCCTTTATACTTTTTAGACTGGAATGACATTTAAAAAAAATCAATAATATATCTGATACAGATTATGTGAATTTAATTTTATTAATTTTTCATTAAGCAATTTTTATAGAAAACGATTTGATTTGCACTTTTAGGCTCCTTTTCCGAAGAGTAAATTTTTCAGAGAGTTTTATTAAAACTATAAGTTAATATGAGGCTCTCCATAGCCGATTTCATTATTTGAATTTATCAGAATCTCCCAAGTCCCTCAGTTAAATTAATGCTTACATAGGAATTAATTTAATATCTCTCTGATAGATCTCAAATTTTTAATTTTGTGCTCAGAGAGTTTTGGAAAAGAATTCCATATTCTGCCGAGTGGAATTATATCTGAGAGTAGTACTGTGATAGACCAAATTACATTCTAAACTAATCTTTTATTTTTCAGTTTTGAATTAATGCTATACCAATGACTTCTGATAATGGGCCACCTCATTGGGTCCTTGCATTTTTGGGACTATTATATTTGGTGCAGGGAATCCCTTATGGGATGCAAGATAAATTCATTCCCATTCTGCTTAAAAATAATGGCATGGACTACTCAAGGTAATTAATTAACTTATCCAATTATTCCAATATGTTGAGCTTTGATATAGCTGAATCATCATCTATTTTTTATGTCCCTAATTTCCTCTTGGAAACTAAACCTTACCTCTTTAATATTTCTTCCAAGTATTTAATTATATTAGGTTATTATTTACAACAGATTATGTAGTTAGCTTTGAAGCTAAAATTGAAAATTGTGGCTGAATATTGAACTATTAATACTGTAACCTCTTTATTAAATATTATATGAAGACACTAAATTTAATAATTTTTTCATATATATAGATAATAAGTATTGCATATTTTTAAACAATCTTTAATTCACATTATTTAATTTTAACATGAATTTGATTACATCAGCTTGTTTTTGTAAGTGAAACTGATATAGTTTAGCTAGCTACAGTTTTTTAGTTTTCTGAGTAGCTAACTAATTGAATATTAACCATGCAAATTACTCTTGTCTTTTTCAGTGTGAGTGCAGTGAAAGTTCTTCTCATCCCATGGGTTACCAAAGGCCTGTGGGCCCCCTTCATCCAACTTTGGGGCAATGACACCCTTTGGCTAGTAGGATCCCTTTTGCTACTAGCACTGTCTGCAATTGCTGGTAAATTTCACTCTTTTCATACCTTTCGTTGAAATAGTTACCATATTAAAACAACTACATACGATTAAACTAACTATAACATTTGACTAATGCTTTTAATGATAGATGGAAAATAACCTTATGAAAATTTATTCAATAGTCCACTATATATTTAACTTTTAACCAATTTAAGAAAAATTCACTGCTAGATAAACTCTAAAAACTTTAAGAATAATCTCTTTTCTAAGTTTGTTCCCTATATTCAAATTAATCGTGATCCCATCCATAGGCAGCATGTGCGACATATCATCCAGTATCTTTGGCATTGGGACTGTGCTGTTGTTCCTCAACATTGGCTGTGCTGTTCAAGATGTTGTAGTGGATGGACTTGCTATTAAGTTACTTAGAGATGACCAATTGGGACTCATCAATTCGCTACAAGTAAATTCAATAATTTCAATTTTATCTTTCTTAGATCTCTCCAGCAATTTTGCGAAATGATAATGTGATAGATAGGGTTGTGACAATATGCTTTTAAAATCAAAGATCCTGGAAAATATTGTAGACGGAGATAATTAAAGAGTATTGAATTATTCTACACCAGCGGTATACAGTATTCTATAGCATTTCATTTCATTAAGTCTAAACTGTTCTTAAGATCTATGGTTTTAAAAGCATATTGTCGCAACCCTAGTGATAAATCAAGTTTGTCAATAACTAAAGTCTTTCCACCAGACTTTTTGCTGATACCTGCAGGTATCATGGTGGTTTTTTAGCAAAAAGTCTGGTGGAAAGACTTAAAAATCCCTGCATGTGTACGGCCCTTTAAATATCATTAGTTGCAGTTATAATAACATTTCCCCTTGCCTCATATTACATTTTTATCATTTCCAGGTGGTTCTATACAAAGTAGGTTCAGCTGTTGGTGGGACGGCATTACTCTACCTAATGTCACTATCTTCCTGGCACAGCTGCTTGTTATCAGTAGCAACTCTTTACTTCATCACAGCTGCTTATTCTGCTTACTCGGGCATCAAAAGTGAAAAGGTTAAACATGCGGAACCTACAAAACACAAATCTATGAGCGGTGAAGTGATAGAAATTCTCAAAGGCATTTATTATGCCGAGGGTAGTCTCTGGTTATCATTTTATGTTTTCTTTTACAAGATGGGAGAGAGAGGAGCAGCAATCCATTTCCCTTTATTTCTATTGGACTATGGAATTAGTATGTCTGATCTAGCCTTTTGGAATGGCATGGTCAGTCAGTCACTGTCTATATTAGGCTCTGTTTATGGTGGATATATTTGTTCATATAACAAAAAGGAATCTTTAAACCAATTATTAATAAGTCATTCTATATTTAGGTTTTTATTTATTCTAGCACAATGTATATGCACTTTTTATATCACCACGTACAGTCCTTTTTACTGGTTAGGTATCATTGGGTTCTGTGGTTTGAGTTTTTCTAGTGGCGTTATTTCTATATTAACTTTTACTCTCATGATGCAATACTGCAAAACACTTCCTCCTATTTTCCAAACTAGTCATTACAGTGTATTCGCATCAATTGAAATTGCAGGAAAACTTGCCTTTGCTACCTCTTCTGGATTTATTGTTGATGCTATAGGTATTTCTTTGTCGTTTGTTGTTTTCACTTTTCTCTCTACTATTCCCTTATTTTCTCTTGCAATGAAGAAACATTCCCATAAATATGCAATAGACTGAAAATATATGAAATGCATGCTAAGATGGTTAAGCTGTTTCTGTTATGAAAGATAAGTTTTATTTATTTTATTTTAACTATCATAAAGCTGTCTGTGTTTAATGGAAGAGAAGGGAGGTGACCCATGGGCCCTGAACTGTTGTAATTTGGATTATGTTTAAATTTTTTTCATTTTTATAACGCTACTTGCAGTTTTAGAGGATAGCGCTAGGGTTATGCTCTTCAACTACGAGGTCTTAGAATTTGGTGTTAGGTAGGCTCGTAGGTTTCATTTATTATCAACTCTTCGTTTTCCTCTTCCATCCGTGAGTGCAGACACCGGTGCTTGTGTCCCTTTTCGTCACCTTCCTTGGTAAGTGACTGCATTCACGGAATAGTTTTTCTGCATCAATGAGCATTGTCAGTGACTAGTGGTAGGTGACTTTGTTCCTTGGGCTTCTTCCAGGCCCTTGTATTTAATTTCCTTTTGACGTCAGCGATATGGCCTTTGGTTTCGAAGAGTTTTAAAAGCTTTCCATAGTGAAAATGTATTTAGAAACGGAAATAAAATTGAATAATTCTCCATCAATGCATTATCGAGCAATTTTGTAATTAACTCATTTCAGTTGTTCGTTAACTGAATTTTTTTTATTCTCTAGTTGAATTCTTCTGAATATAGCATCTAAATTTATTATTCTAGTCCATAAAATATCTCCTGTGATAGTTTTTATTTATGAAGCATAAAGTTTTTTTTAGAATAATTTAACTCTTTCATTTACCAAGAATTCAGTGTGGATTTATAAAATTCATCGAAATCATTATAGAACATTTAATTTATTCATATAGCTAATTCAAGTTTAGAAATTTCGTAGAAATGTATCTCCCAGGAATTTAGATTCAATCAATAATGAATTGCAATAAAGATAGTTTATTAAATTAGAATATCTCAGTTAATTTCCTACACTCTGCGATTTAATTCTCATTTCTTTATTCACAACGGAGTTCTCATTGAAATCTGAGTAAATAGTATTCACAGTTAAGGAGACAGAAATATGATCAACCATTTTGCTAGAGGTATTGCTCTATATTTGCAGTAATTCCTATGAAAATAGTATCTTGTTTTAGATAGAATACGGAAATTAAGGTTTCAGGAAAATGTTCTTAAGTAAAATTAGTCTTGCGTAAATATACCACTTTTTTCAGAAGGATGATTTGCTGCATGTTTGAAATTGTTTCAGCCCTCTCCAATGGTATAGTATAGATACTTAAAATTTGAAGAGTAGTTGCTAATCCGAAATTCAATTTTTCAAGTTACATGAAACTTTCAAGAAAAATCATAAGTGACCAAATTTGTATTTGAAAGTGAATACTATTGAGATTAGTGGGTTGTAAGTTAGTTTGTTATGAATGGCACACTGAACTATTTATTAATGGCAGACTGCGAGCCTCTAATGCACCATCTGATTTACTATCTACAGGGCGATAATAAAATACAATGTCAGCACAAGGTGTTTATTTAAACAGACTCTTGCACGGGAGGCTCGTAGTTGTCGGGTCTGTCAACATTGGAGCCTAAATCTTCACCAGTGGCAGCTGAAGAGCTCTTGCCAGCATCACCATGGAGTTCCATCAATTTGGAGAGTTCGAAACGGGGTTTCTTCAATACCTTCACCTGATAACAAGTACAACGTTAGCAAAAATTCAATAACATCACACTAAACTAAGTGAACTAGATTTAGATGATAAAAAGCAAAAAAGCAGTAAATGGTAATTAGATAATTTCAGACACTAAATTGAGTTTTGACAATATTTATAATTGAAAAAGATTTTCTACTTCTGTATATTTCATTTAAAATTCTTTAATAGAACTTGCAACAATAAATTAGAATGACCACTTTCCATTTCTTCTGCAAATTCTATTAAAGAATTATAAAAAATGTTCATAAATTGCAATCCTGTAAAATTTTATAAATCTTCAAAATGGGAAATAACGACTTACTTTTCTGATGTAGACATCCTTGAGGGGATAGACACTGCAGCAGACTTTCTTGATATCGTCAGCAATAGTATCGGGGATGAGCTTGTTAACCACATCCTTAATCTCGCACTGAGCAATCTCTCTGGACATGATCTCTACCATCTTGCGACGGATGGCTTTGACCTGTCTGTGCTGGGCGTAGCAAGTCTTCTTGACTTGGTTAGACATGCGGTCTGTGAATCCGATGCAGAAAACACGGAGTGTGTATCCATCAGTGGTCTTTACATCAGTGGATGCACGGATGTATGTCTGAAATAGTCGCAAATTAGAATTAACTAGGGTAATATAGTTGGGATAAGTTACGAATAATCAGCCTATTCCATATTATTGATCATGAAAAAAAAGTGTACATGATACCTAATGCAGATATAGAAATAAATTAAAATAGGCAATATATTTTCTTATTCATTTGACAAAAATGTGAAATTGTCCCTAATTCATAACATACTCTATAACAGTATTGCTTTTAGAGAATAACATTTCTATAATGCATCTACATGTCAAAAGGACGTAAGCATTGTACAACATAAAACAGAAACAAGTCACCTGGTACCTGTTTGCACTATTAGGTCGAGTTTGATTAATAATTAATATATAATCAGCAACTGTTACCAACCTGCCATTTCTTGACCATTGACCTAAGTTTGTCAGTGGTAAGGTCCATGCCGTGGAAGTTGCACAGAACATTCTTGCCCTGGATCTCCTCAGCTATCAGACGGAACTTGCGGAAAGACCTTTCTGCGTCAGTTTCGTTTTGCAAATCAGCCAAACTGACTTCGAAAACACGATGCTTCAGACCTTCACTGGCGATCTCTGAAAAGAAATTAAATATTTTACTTTGAGATTTGGACTCTACACTAGTACACGCAGGATTGATCCTCGAATACTGTAATACTTTACAAGCTGGCAATTGGTCAAATCCTATCATAGGTATACGAACAGCTAAATAAAAGAAATTATGTCGCTTTATGAAAATAGAAAAAGGTTTTCGAATAAACTTACTGGTTCCCTGTGTGCGGTTGACGATGGTCTTTCCGACTTGCCTGTTGGTGAACATAGAGGGGGCCTTGATGTCATACCAATCCTTACGGGTGAAGGGATCAACTCTGTAAATACCAATATTATTAAAATAAGCCATAATAAACAAATAATAAGTTATTATCACCTTCAGAATATTTCAAATTGTCAAAGAATGGTTTGGCAACTTATAATTAGTTGATCAAGTGTCAGTCATAAACTACTCAAATCACTTAATAGATAATGGTTTTTGAGTAAAAAAATGTACAAGGTTAATTGGATTTTAATGATTATACTAATAAATTAGCAATGTAATGTCAACTCAAAAATTAGCTTCTTGAATTAGTTTGGAATGCAAATCAGTGACTGATTCATTAGCTAAATTATCTATAGCTACAACCACAAGTTCACAAATTTCATTTAACAAAAAATAGAATAGAAATAGTGAGGACTAACTGTGGTGATTCAAGTCACTGCATTTACTAAATAATCTTATAGTGAAAGAATCTATAAAGGGTGAATGATTAGTAGGTAACTAGAATATAGTTAGGAAAACATCCTTAGTAATAAACCACACGTAGTTGTTCCATCAACTTTTTGACTTCTTTAGTCACACCCGAATGTTGAATCACACAACACGATACATACACTTTCTTCTTCTGTCCCTTCTTGCCTTTGGCATTTTTATTTGGAGCTGCACCTTTTCCAACAACCATTTTGGTTTTACTATTAAACAACTATCTATAAAGCTGTAAAGACACTTCAAACGTGACATAAATGAGCAATGAATTTATATCCAAGTGAGTAGATATGAAGTATTGATAACGCTTATGAATCCATAACCATTTAACGATGCACATTGTAGAACAAATGTTTGGAAAAATAACTTATGGCTATTCATAAGGTAACACTATTCTTATTGTTGCTATGTATCTATTCCATCATTTTGAGATTTAGACAACTTTATGATGCCAAATGTGTATCAAATGAAAAAGACCCACCCCTCACTTTCCAGCAACATTTGCACACCATGTTGATAGAAAACAGACCAGAAGTGCATTTAATATATAAATTTCACTCATTGAGGGAAGTATTAGATTTCAGTAATTTGAACTAGTGATGCACTATAATGAGCAAAGAGAATATAATCTGTGAATACTTGCTTCTCAACTTTAAAATGAAATTATAATTGATATTATATTATACTTAAATAACTTTAAATGATCTACTGATGAAATTGTTGATTTATTACTAAACTGTCATATTAATATTTTTTAAACCTTAACCATAAATAAAACCTAAAACAAAATATATATCCCATTATAACATGTGGGTAAATTATAAGGTATAAAAACCAAGTCCAACCAACAGATTGAAAAATTTTAAACCAGAATAGATATTCAATATTTATTGCATTTTAAATTCTAAAATTTCGGCAGAGGAAGGAAAATAGAGATCCAAGTGCTACCCACTGTGAATTAATGTCCATTTCTATCTGTTGTCAAACGACATTAAGTGACAGAAGTCATTTCCACTTACGCCTTCTTTTTGGATCCTTTCTTTCCCCCCTTCATACTCTTGTTTTTACCTACAGCCATATTGGTGGTTGAGTTTTATCTGAAAAAAAAGGAGTAGAGTTAGAATTCATCATAGAATAAATAGAGTATATCTTTGGGAAATGCACTGAATACTAGATGCTAATTTTTCTTTAGTAATTACAGGATGAAAAATGGCTTGTTTGATAACCTTAAAGTTCTTTTCTTAACAATATAATTGTTTTCTTTAATGTATAATAAAGATATTTTGTTATTCAAAAATGTCAGATTGCTGCATTACAATCAAATCAGAAATAAATATTAAACTTCACAGGGTTGCCATTAACTTATTTAAAAAGCTGGAAAAAAATCCACAGAATACGTATCTCCTATTAGGTATTTAGCCGATTCAATAATATTCTCAATTTAGGCTAAGTTAGCCACCAACAATGAATGGAAACATAGGAATAAAGTTGAAAATCCACCAACTTTGCCAGAATATTATTTTCAAAGGGAAAAATTCCACCGACATGGATACGTATCTAAAAGCTGAGCGACGCACCATTGAACATTCTAATAGATAGGTAATTTGAAAGAAGAATAAGGGGACCGTCTCTGAAGAGGTCTCGAAATTGTATCATTTTTTTTAATTCATAAATAGGTACCTAACAACCTTATAAATAAATGACCAGTCTGCAGAATATGGAACATTTTTCCAAGACTCTCTGGAGTTTTTATATTTAATTTTAGAAACTGGAGATCTCTGCGAGAGATCTTGAATTAATTCCTATGTTACCATTAATTTAGCTGCGGGAGATTCTGAATCTGCTACCGAGAGTCAGAGAATAACTCAAAAAATTAAAAAAAAATCAGGACTGGATTATTAAATGATTGTACAAAAAAATAGAACTCTTAAGAGTGTCCCTGTGCGACACTATGCCCCTGGGGAGAGGGGGTGGGTATAGCGCTCACTGCTCTGTTAGTACGAATAACTTGTTTTCTATGGGTCTAATCAAAAGATGCTAAGACCAAAAACGATAGGGAATTCAATTTCAGAACCGTAGCTTCATTTATATTTTTCAAAAAACATGGTCTGTCGCCCAGTTTGAAAAGTAGAGCAGGATTAGTGAATTAATCCTGTGCCCAAGTCCTATTTAATTCATATGTTCCCATGTTAATTGCTGCGCCCAAATCCCAATTTCTCTACAAAATCCTGGGTCTGAGGAGACCTTTTCAGACTGGTCTGTCGCCCGGATGCCATTTTGAGGCACTTCAAAATAGCTACAAATATTGGTATTCAAACATCATACATGGACCTCTAATAAAGTTTGGAAGGTACGGGACTACGGGTGGTCATTTTTGGAGAGAGCTGGAGCCTTGGAGGCCAGATTGTATTTGGTGGTAACTGGTAAATTGACTAAATTCCAATGATATCTCGGGAGATATTCAATTTCTCTAATAAAAAAATTCCTGCAATGTCTGAGGATATTTAGCTATTAATTCCTATATCACTAATTCACCATTAATTTTTGGAGAAGAACCTGGAAAAATGTTGGGAGGACTAGACAAATTACCTAATGAAAAATATTGGCAGCTATTTCTCAGATTTTTGAAAAAGTCACTGTCAGAGGAGTTCAGTGAACCAAATACAAACTGGTTTGGAGGGGCAAATGGGAGAGTTTAAGAGCCATACTATTTTACTAGACAATGATGATATTTTACTTTTTCTATATTATAAGTTAGAAGTAAGACCGTTAGAACATGGATAATGACCTTTTGATTTACCTGAGTTGCTAAGTGGAAAATTTTCACCTGGAAGCTAAATTTTCTTTAAATACCTAGGTATATCTTAAAAGTTAAATGTAGCAGCCTGGATAATGGATTTAGCAAACTTGGGGAAGTTAAAACTAATTCGTTTCATCATTTGCTCAGTCAATATGGTGGCAACTTTTCAGTCACACTTATGAACAATTGAACATGGTTGTTCAGTAAAGCTAGCAGCTAGATATTTATTCCTGAAGAAGACTTTCATTAATTAGCGTGTAGGTACCAATGACTTCATAAGACCCGTTTGTTAACTAGGAGTTAAGGGTAATAGGTACCTAGCTACAGAAGATAAAACTAAATTTATTTATATAAACATCTGTAAATCATCGACGTAACACATATTGGAAGATTGCCATAAGCAACTTTCAAGCGACACCTCGCGCGGCGATTACTCTTTATTTCCTAATCATATACTTATAAATTACTGCATCATAACAAATAAAACATATTACACTATGTTAAAAATTAGTAACCATACTAACACACATTAAGTAAAAACTTACTTATTATATAGTTTCAATTCACTGACTAAACACGATAACAATATATAAATTTATCGCAGCACCAACTACATCCTTCACTACACTCAATATAATAACAGAAAAATAATAAAGATGAACTCGCCAATGGTTCCTGGGTGCTCTAAAGATAAAAATGCGAAAATGGGTACACATTTGAAGAACGAATATTTGTTGTTTTTTAATATGTACTTGTGTATATATAAACAGATTTATTAAATGAAAGAATATAAAATTAAAATAAATATATTTACAAAGTGCGATAGTCCCCTTTTACCAAGTTGTAGCAGTTATAAATTAAGCTAATTAATAATTTCTCATCTGTTTGTTGTGTTGAACTTTCAATGTGTTTTAACATAAGAAATGGCAAATAATTGTAGAATATTGTCAAAATATAGTTTTTAGAATAAATTGTTTCCGAAATCATGAAAATCAACGTAGTAAGTTTTCCATCTGATTGTTTTAGGTAGGAATACTTTTGCAAATATTAATAGTTGATCTGTTTTAAACGAAGTATTTCACTATTCTGAATTATTGTCTGTGTGAGTGTTACAATTAACGTTAACTTATTATCCTATAATAACGAAATATAACGTACTGTTATTATATATTCCTATGAAATATCGGAAAAGAAACGATCGATTGATGTTACTTTGTTAAATAATTATCATACGTACTTACCTATATAGTAACCCATATATAATTAATTATATACTTATTTATTGATAAGATCAATTTAAAAAACTTTACGCCTCGCGTTGGGTGACTATTTTTAATTTTCTTTTGAAATTTTAACATATCGGTACTGCATAACTTAGCATTATATTCCGCGCAATTTGCCGATTTTGCACAATCTCGAGAAAGCGCTGCATGCTTTTTGAATCTTGAGATTGTCACACATTTTCCAGATCCTAAAGACTCGCAGCGCAAATTCTCGCATGTAATTGTATAAAAAAAACTTTAAATTTTTTATCTAATTTAAAAACTAAATTTTTGATATCAACAAATGAGGTTAATTCCAAACGTTTGGTAGAATGTTTGATATCACAGTAAAATTAAAATACCAGTTTTGTTCGAGTTAAGAAACTGAGCCAAGCTTAATTACTAATATATTACCAAGTTATTATGTATAGCCTATAATATCATATTTTGATGAGATGGACCAATTAAATGCGTAAATGATTGATTATCTACTCCATCACAGTTGGTTCTGCTTGATACCCTTTACCTGCCTTGCACACTCTCGAGTTTTTCAATCATTCTAAGAACGCGCAGTGCATTCTCGAGATTGTGCAAATCGTCAAATTGCGCGGAACATATATATAATGTATTATGGTATAAAAGACATCTTTTCTCAATAGATACCCTAGCTGTATCTATTATAATTTCACAAAATGATAATGGCCTAATAAGGTAAAAACTAAATTGTTTTTCAATATATTCTAAACTCTAAAGATATGTATTTATTCTACAGTACGTACCCCAATATTTATTTTCCTAATTGGCATATATTCTGTTTTAATATCTCTATTAATCAAAATCAGTGCGATTTCAATAGAATAAAAATCTATAGTTGCATAGTTTGTCATTTCCCGATAAAATTGCACTATAAATGGCTATCGTTTATATTAGTACATATTGTTTGTTATAAGTTTTATTATATAAAATGTATTACATGCATTTAAATATATTACTGCTGTGATAGGCAGAACCTATTTAAAATTATAGATAAAAGCATATCGTCGGTCTGCGTATGCATATACTGACAAACATTTGTATCGAGTATCTGTAGCAATAATTTGTAGCAAATATATCTGAATAAATCGATACGTTTAGCATTGTGAATTATATTTAATTCACCACAGACTGCTTCAGGATAGAGCCCTGCGGTCAGCAAAACATTAAAAGGTTTTTCTATCTATCTGTATCACCCAGTATAGTCATTAATTATATACTTTTATCGCCTTAGGGCTAAGGCCCATACTATACTAGCAGTTTCACCGCCGCGTTTTCACTGCCCTGTGTAAGCGTCTTCAATTAATCACGGTTAAATGAATGGAAGACCGTAGCAACGCAAGTATAGTATGCAAATTTGCTTTCCATTCATTTATCCGTAATTAAAGACGGAAACAGGGCATTTATTCTCGATGCTCATCCTTTTAAAAATAAATATGAGAACATGTTACGGTTAATAAGCTAGGTACCAAAACTATTGTGATATCACATAGAGAAGGTAACCACTGTAGGACAATATTATTTACCTTAAACTTATTGCACATATATTTTATTCATAGAGATGTAGTATATTCAAGTGTGTAACTTATATACTTATAGAAATAATAAAGTAATTAAATATAGGTAATAGAAATAGAAACTTATATAATTAATAATTAGGCATGATTTTTTTTCCTTCTCAGTAATATTTTACTTACAGGTTTTGGAAGTACCCAAAATTAGAAAATTAAACGTATTTGGAAATATTATTTGCTCTCAGTTGTCGTTTCTGTGATAAAAATATTTACCTGTTTACTATTTAGTTTATGAAAATAATTCAGGTGAAGGTGCACTTAAGATTCGACTGAGATCGTCGAAGCTATTCTTCCCCTTCTGTTGTTTTATTATTACTAGTACAGTACCCTGTTATTGAATCTAAATTATATTCGAATGCAAGAATGTATTATGGATTCATATATTCTGATTAAACAAAAAAATCTCAAAAGCCAAAATATAATTTTTTTTTAATATTTAGTGTCAATTATTACTGTACCCGTAGTCATGATACTGCCACAAATGATTTGTTTTTTCTTTTAATATGTGTTTCTTAATAAAAGTGTGACACACGGACAGACAGAAGGACGCGGCTCTTTTTATAGTATAGAATAGTGTTCTTTCATGTTAAAAATAACGGGTTTTCAATAGAAATTGAATGTCGATTCAATACAAATATTTTCAATTCTTTAGATTTTTTTGATATCTTACTTTTTCAAATGAATGTAGTTTTTTTTCTAAAAAGAGATGTTTTGATTTTTTTGTTTTCTAAATATTTTGAGTTTTCAGAATTTTTTGATTTTTCTAAGATTTTTGATTTTTCTAATTTTTTTGAGTTTTCTAGAAAAAAATTCTTTTGTGTGATTCCTATCAAATTTCTGAAAGTGGGACACGAAATATATTCACCTCAGTCTTTATTATATAGAGATTACCAATTAAATAAAAAATGTGGTAGGTATCATAGTTACTCATTAAATTATTATTTAGTTATAATTTAGCAGTCTTAACGCATATATTCCTCACAAGATTTTTGGCAAAAGAATTATTTGAACATTTTTACTTTTATTTCATTTTTAAAAAATTGAAAAAAAATTGCAATCTTATTTAAAACTAGTGTACTTCCCCGTTAAAAATAACGGGTCTTCATCAATACCATCATTACTACCCGTTTTTATGGTACTTATCTTAAAGAGAGAGAAAGACTATTGATGGGGAATTGGAATGAATAACTTAGAGGGGAAGTTATCGAACGGTTCCGTGTTAAAGAAAAACATTTTAAAATAACCAGCTAAAACATGGAACCGTTCAATAACTTGTAACTTACCCCGTAATTCTTAGTCAGAGATGAAAAAAAAGAGAGACAAGGTCACAGGTATCGATGTACTTTTGAGACATAATTAGTCAATTAAAATTAAATACATTTAAAAATTTAATAAAAAATGGAGAATTATTTAAGTATCAAGTCAATATATTCCCGTGCGTATCATAGTTACATTCTTCATGTTTAATACCCGAAGTGTAAAAGCGGACACCAAATAAATAAATAAACATACTACGGGTATTATTAAGATAGAGTAGTGTATTTTCCTGTTAAAAATAACGGGCCATAATCAATACCAATTTATTACCGGTTATTAGGTTACTTTTAATGTATTCAATTAAAATTAAATTTTCTGCATAGTCTAATTTATTTTATAGATAAAATACATTCAAAAATTATTTAATAGAAAGAGAATATTTAAATATTAAGTCAATATATTCCAGTGCGTATCATAGTTACATTCTTCATGTTTATTACCCGTAGTGTAAAAGTGGACACCAAATAAATAAACACACTAAGGAAATTATTAGTATAGACTCTAGACAGATAAGAAAAATCATCCAGCTAATGTTATAGTTTAAAGTAAAATAACAGTATATTAAGCTATTAAATAAGTCGAGGCAAGTATTTCTATTTAATTTTCCAATTTATTATATTTCAATTATCAATGATACCACATTTCTAATCTATACTCATAATTTCCCTCGTGTGTTTATTTCAAATGGTGAGCCAGTGGTCAAAATTATTTCGCTTCTTTCAGAACGGTTAATTTCTTATTTTGGAGTCACTTCACTCGCAATCTGGCGTCATTTAAATGGAGTAATGATATATAACTGAAACAAAACTATAGATTCGGTACACTCGGTAGTCTGGTAGAGCGCATACCTTTACCGCCGCATTGACTCGTTCTCTCCTGAAATTTAATAAACTGCTAACTGGATAATAACCAATCGTCCCACCAAGTTTCATGCAATATGGTTCAATACTTTTTGAATTATAAATGACCTTGACCTTTGACCGGACCTCTCCTAAAATTCTAACAGATGGTTCCTGGACATTGACCAATTGTACCATCAAATTTCAGACAATTTGGTTGAATACTTTTTGCGTTATGAACTACAAATGGCCTTGACCTTGATCTTTGACCCGATCGCTCCCTTGATCTTTGATCCGATCGCTCCGAAACTAAGTTCCTGCATATTGGCCAATCGTCCCACTAAGTTACATGCAATATGGTTCAATACTTTTTGAGTTATAAAAGATCATGACCTTGACCTTTGACCCGATCACTCCCAAATTTCTACCAGTAGGTCACTGGACATTGACCAATCGTTTCACCAAATTTGGTTAAACACTTTTTCAGTTAAGCGAATAACAAGATGATAAATAAATAAATACACCACGGCTAAAATATGACCTTCCAGCATTCTGCGAAGGTAACTATGCTGCTATGCAGAATACTTAATTTTAATTAAATTCATTAAAATTAACCTAATAGCGGGTAATAAATTGATATTGATGATAACCTGTTATTTTTAACGGGAAACTACACTAGTATTAATAAAACGACAGAAGGGAAAATAGCTTCGACGATCTCCAGTCGAAGCTCGAGTGCTCTACTAGTTACACCCACTTAATTTTTTACAGAAGATTGTTTTTATTTGGACGAATTAGAAAAATGATATATGGACAAATATATTAATTTGATTATAATGTTAATCAATTAGCTATGCATCTGTAGTACAAAAATAGGGACTAATACCTTGGATATGACTTCATTTTCGCACGAGGAAATCTTATCTAATATTTATAATTGAATGGGTGAAGGGAAATAAATAGTACCTACTTTTTACAAAATCTGCTCATTTATGTCCTATAGAATGTCAAAAAGTGAACAAATAATTTCGTATACCATTGTTCGTTTCAGTGAGAAGAGAGTCTTAGGTATATAATTATGTGAAACAGTGATTCGATATATCAAGGAACAAGATACGTTCATTTCTATTGTTCCAGTGACCAGCTGAACGCTGTAGGGTTAGTTAATGGAACTAAGTTAGTGGAACTAATTTGCAATATCATTAAAAAGAATGACTAACAATGAAGTTTAAATGTCAATATGTCACCTTCAGACTGAAGAGAAAATGCATTGTATAATATCAAAGAAGCAATTCGGAAGTATAACATGTAGCTATAGTTTATAAAATGTTAAAAAGCATATGCAAACAAAAGAATATCAAATTTCATAGGTTTTGCAGCCCAATTGATTGGAGGGGATCTATAAAAAGGATACATAATAATACTAGAATTTTAACTGTACACATATAATTAAAAATTATATACTTCATTTAACCTAAGAAAGTCAGTGATCACCACATTTGACTGAAAATTAAATTAACATTAACCAAAATGTTTGCAAGTTGTATTTTAGAGGACACTATTTAATGGAGACGTAGTTAGGTGTGTTATTTACAGTTCATAAACACTCTTGAGGGCCAGTTCAGGTTTGTCGTATCCCATCTCTTCGGGAGTCAAAATACCCAATTCATCGAGAGTTGGTTTGATTTCCTGGAAAATTAAATCATTGCATTAGAATTTAACAAGAAATTGACAATATCCTAAAAAATATTGAAAGATTTAAACAGAATGTAAAGGTATTACTGATTACAGATTCAATTTTTAGCATAAACTTTGTATCACCAAAGTAGTCTAAAAACTCTCATTGCTATTAACTTTATAACATTGCATTAATAATCTGAATAGCTACAATAGAACTCCTCGAATCCGAAAAAAAGTATAATTTGAATTTTTACAAATTCAGAGTAATTTATTATTTTTGACATTGATATAGCTACATTATACACCAAGTTTAGGATGTTGATTATGTTTGCATATTCTACATTTTTTGTTCCTTTTCAGATTGTAATTAGTTTTGAACGATATAATCGATGCCCATTAAAATGTTACATTATTTCAAATTGGAAGAAAATCATTTTGACTTGTAATGCAACAATGTGAACAAATTGAAACAGTGGTTAGTCAAGAGGAGTAGAAAAAGAGTGCCTTCTATTTAGAGGAGTTCTACTGCAAAATAATTGATGTTCATAGCATAAAACACAATAAAAAATGAAAAGTTTCTTCATTAAAAGATATAGAAAATTAATGGGTTTAGGTTAACTACAGAAGTATGTAATCATAATAATTAAAAAAAGTATAGGTAAACAATACAAAAGTAGTAGAAAGGGGACTGATTATCAATGGAAATAAACATAAAATGATAAACAAGATTTTATAGATAGCGTCAGACCGGGTGGCTTTGCGCACTTCAACATTCCGGATGAAGTTGCGCATCGGTAATTGACGGTGAATGCGTGAAAATATTTTAAATCTGACAACACCATTGGAAAGAGCAGCTCTTAAACCCCCTAGTGCATAAATTTCACGAAAATCGTAAGAGATTAAGTATAGATACTAAGTGTTCAAACAGAGACCTATGTTTTTTATGGCAAAATAATTATTTTGGACTAGAATCGAATCTCCGCGAACTATGCTGTAGTGTTGATAATTATGCTCCAATTTGATTGCAATTTACGTTGGATACGCATAATTTACTGCAGATTAACGTCATGTAAGATGATTTTAATAATATTCATAAATTATTGAGATATAACCAATATACTAGATGCGCAACATCACCCTGGGAATATTTTAATTCACGGGTGGACTTGCGCACATTTATTTAAAAAGTTAAAGAGCTCTTATTCATTAACAAACCTGTGATATTCATCCCCGATACTCCTATATCACGGCAATTCCACAGTAGTTTCACGGCAATTGTACAGCAGCCTCACGGCAATTCCACAGCAGTCTCACGGCAATTCCACAGCAGTCTCACGGCAATTCCACAGCAGTCTCACGTTAATTCCACAGCAGTCTCACGGCAATTCCACAGCAGTCTCACGGCAATTCCAGAGCAGTCTCACGGCAATTCCACAGCAGTCTCATAGCAATTCCACAGCAGTCTCACGGCAATTCCACAGCAGACTCACGGCAATTGCACAGCAGACTCACGGCAATTGCACAGCAGACTCACGGCAATTGCACAGCAGACTCACAACAATTGCACAGCAGACTCACGGCAATTGCACAGCAGACTCACGGCAATTGCACAGCAGACTCACGGCAATTGCACAGCAGACTCACGGCAATTGCACAGCAGACTCACGGCAATTGCACAGCAGACTCACGGCAATTGCACAGCAGACTCACGGCAATTGCACAGCAGACTCACGGCAATTGCACAGCAGACTCACGGCAATTGCACAGCAGACTCACGGCAATTGCACAGCAGACTCACGGCAATTGCACAGCAGACTCACGGCAATTGCACAGCAGACTCACGGCAATTGCACAGCAGACTCACGGCAATTGCACAGCAGACTCACGGCAATTGCACAGCAGACTCACGGCAATTGCACAGCAGACTCACGGCAATTGCACAGCAGACTCACGGCAATTGCACAGCAGACTCACGGCAATTGCACAGCAGACTCACGGCAATTGCACAGCAGACTCACGGCAATTGCACAGCAGCCTCACGGCAATTGCACAGCAGCCTCACGGCAATTGCACAGCAGCCTCACGGCAATTGCACAGCAGCCTCACGGCAATTGCACAGCAGACTCACGGCAATTGCACAGCAGACTCACGGCAATTGCACAGCAGACTCACGGCAATTGCACAGCAGACTCACGGCAATTGCACAGCAGACTCACGGCAATTGCACAGCAGACTCACGGCAATTGCACAGCAGACTCACGGCAATTCCACAGCAGACTCACGGCAATTCCACAGCAGACTCACGGCAATTCCACAGCAGACTCACGGCAATTCCACAGCAGACTCACGGCAATTCCACAGCAGCCTCACTGCAATTGCACAGCAGATTGGGGCAGTTGCATAGAAGATTGGGGCAGATTCACGGCAGTTGCATATCATATCGGGGTTAGATTTTCTATGCACAGTTTATAGATAGGATGAACTTGCGCACTGCGCAGTTTCACATTGGGTGAATTTGCGCAGTGCGCAAGTACACCCGGTAATTGCGCAAAATTCACCCGGTTTATCCCCACGATCTTTGCGCACAGTTTTTCGATGATAACTTTTTTTCCATTGAACTTAGAGAGTTGAAACTTGGTGAGCACCTAGGTCTACCCTTCATCTATCTGCACACAAAAAATCAGATTGCTGACTTCTCTAGTTTTTTCGTAAAATCAAAGTATGCGGAAAATGCGCAAAGCCACCCGGTCCGACGCTATACTGCATGTATATCACTGCACTAATATTATTAAATATGCTCATTAGTTTTATGACTTAATTAAGTTATTTTCAATGAGCTATGATTTTAGCTACTATATTCTTTCCACCTAATAAGAATACTTATACAATATTAATGAATATAGTAATAAAAAATCAACTACGGCTATCTGTTAACCTCATTGAAAATTTATGATAGTTTAATTCACAAACACTAAACCGAGAAACTTTCCCTAATTAGTACAGAGTTCACCAACCTGGAGCATATAACAGTAAATTAATTTTAATAACCAATATTACTAACTTAGTACTAAGTTAACTTCACCAACCTGGAGAATATAAGGGTAAATTTCATCTTTCTTGTGGGCACACTTGTACTGAATGGCTTCAAGGAATCTAGTAGTGACTGCGTAATCATCAAGTCTGCGGCACGCCTGCATGGCGGCAATGATGATCTTAGGCTCAGGCACCATATCCATGCCAATGATGTCATTAATTGCCTGAAATAAATTAGGTTTTACAGACACTCTTAACAAGTGAAAGACAATCAATGTGATTGATGTAGAATAGATTGATTACAAAGATGGGCTACAATAAATTTTAAAACTATAAGCTATTAATTCATTTTGCATAACTTTTTGAAAATGATTATATCTTTTTGGACATTCATCAACAGTTTACATAATGATGATTGAAATGAAAAAGGTTGATTTTTTTAATTAAAATATCAATTACGGAATCATCAAAAATATTCTTAAGAAGTCTTACAAATCTCTAATATAAACTATTTCCAAGCTGTTATAATGTAAGTAAACAGCTTCATTATTTTGGTAGTAGTAGTAGTAGCTACTTGCTGAAGTTCTATTCACACTGACCTTCCTCAGCATCCATCCGTCAAGATCAGATCTGCTGAAGTAAGCAACATATCTAGCATCAAACTCTTCATCTGTTTCTGTGGGACCACTGGACATATTTCTCACTGCACCAACTGGAAGAAATAACCAAATTAGAGCTTCATATGATAAAAAGAAGAGCTTACAAATGATATGTATAATCATAGATGCTTGGCAATCAGAAGCTAATAAACCTCTACAAAAAGAAACCAGTTTTTTTAAAGCAATCCATTCTGATTATACAAGTTTGGCTTACAGAATAGAGATATGAACTATGAAGGAAATACTATATAATTTATATTAAGATTTTAACCATTCATTTCAAGAAAATTCAGAAATGATAATTCACAAAACTAATTTTAATTAATACTTCTTGACAAACAAAATACAAATAGGTAGATTATTTTTTGTTAACTAATTGCAATTAGATTTGTAAATATTAATCGAAATAAATACTTGATATCAAAGGAATCATCTATTTCACCTGTTAACCCTTTTGCGCCGAATGGGCTAAATATGTCCCACTAATAACATTCATATTCTATTGGGATATATTGTCCCAATAGTCTGTGATGTACATTACTGGTGGGAAATATTGTCCCATCATAAGTTTGATATAAACACTTTATCAATAGATTAAAATAATATACAAATACATAAATATTATTAAAAAAACTTTATTATTCCTCATAATGAACTCAGAAAGAAATCGGAGCGAAAGGGTTAAAGGAAAATATAAAAATAAGGACATATGAAATAAATGTTTGAATGAAAAATGTCCCTCATTTTGAAAACTGTAAAGGAACTCAAATAGTATTCTAGTATGAAAAAAATCATAGACAATTATGGAAGACTTATGAGTATGTCGCCAGTCAGTTAAAGTCAATTATTAATTGGCTTACTACATGCAAGTTGAATGTAACATTTCAAAAGGTCAAAACTGAGATTTGTCTAGTTAAGGGGACCGTTCCGGTATTTTTTACATTTTTCTCGTTTTTTTTTTTTTTATTTAGTTACCTTGCAAATCTATCAAAGAAAACTCACAAAAAATTTCATTCACCTAGCACGTTTGTAAGTGTGTCAAACACGCTTCTCAGTTTGGGGGTTAGGTTGTTTTGAGGTTGTTTTGGAGGTTGTTTTTGTGTTGTTTCTGTTGTTTTTTTGCCTCCCATTTATGGTTGAAGGCTTCGTCGCTGCCTGGGTTGACCCCCGAAAAGCATAAATATTATTTTTTAAATTAAAAAAAAAAAAAAAAAAAAATTAAAAAAAAAAAAAAAATTGAAAACTTTCTTTCTTCCTCCATTATCTAGGTACCATTTTTCTCAAATTTTCCACGTTCAAAAGTATAGAACGTTTTGGGGGTTGGTGCTACAGAAAAATGTATAAGAGCTAATATGTTCAGACCGAAATTCCTAAGGTCGTCTA